>DWNR01002543.1:0-12896 GCA_018250455.1 Polygonus leo
ACATAGGGTAGTTTAAATTGCCAAAAATAAGCTTAAAAGGGTTGAAATAAGGGATGAAAATTTGTATGAAGTTTTGTGATCTTCAAAGATAAAAAGCGCGAGCGAAGCCGCGGGTAAAAGCTAGTTTTCTCATAATATTTGTATTATCGATTTAGGTTTGCGTTACTGTAGGTATTAGTATCTTATTTTTTTAAAACCCATGTATTTCATTCCAATAATTCAGAGGCATTGGATTTGAAATCGAACCACTAGATCCGGAGGCCAAAGTTAACATCGTTGGTCTCTGAATATTCATATCGTATCGTAGATAACATTTATTTTTATAAATGTGTATCCAAATAGATACCTACGTATTTTGTGGTGAGTAATGCATTCGTTTTCGCTCTTCTGCGGTCTTAGTGATAGATATATACGTAACGTGAGGTGATAGATACAAATCGAGCGACGCTTATCTGGTTAGAAGGGCGTGGTAAGGTATATATACCTACTTTATTAGGGCGTTCTATCTTAGTTCTCTGGAAAAAGCAATGGACTGTAGGTGAGGTCTACTCGGAGTTGATTACAGATGTATGTATGTCTACATATGCTATGAGAACAATTACTGGTATGGAGGTGGAAGCTCGTTTGCTTTTTTCATTATATATTTTATTCATTTTGTACATAAGAACTGTATTTACTTCACTATTTTTATAACAGCTACTTCTGTTATACGGAGTAATATTCATAGAGTAAGTATTTAATTCTAATACACAATGTAGGTTAATTGTAGATTTTTTACAGAAATTCGATATTAAATTAAAATTAAAATATTAGGATTTATAAAAGCATTTTACCTTTCAGTAGTAGATAATGCCTTCATTACTAAATTAGGATCACCATTACGATGTTATTGAACTGTTTCTCTAATCTAAATAAGGCCATGAGTGGTTTAAATTAGAAAAGTTAATAAGTCCCAAGGGAGCGTTTAGTCCAATCAACCGTGGGATACATCCCTTGCATACATACATACTTGTGCCAGAGATAACACAACCTGACAGTTCGTAATGTATACGAACTTGTTCTGTCATCGACGCTTTTGAAATGGGTCACCCACCAGTATATTAAGACCTCTGGGTTTGTCATGGTATTCCGTATTGTTTCTTTTTTGATGAGATTCATGTACGAGGGGTAGTTCTAATTAAAATGGTGGGGAATGCACGAGTTCGACCGGCCCGCGGTCTCTGTTTCGAGATTGAGTCGTAAATGTCGGCTCGAGTGCCCCACGCCGTCGTTTTGTTGCTATTTACTCATACTTGACTAAAAAGAAGACAAAAAATGTTCCTAACAAAATGTCCACCCGGATTACGATTCCCGATAGGACTTAGCCGGAGTTGGAATGGGTATAAACTTAAATGAACGTCGACAAAGTTTTAGTACAGATACGAGTAAAGTTTTCCGAGTTAAACGAACTTTTAGCTACGTAACTTTGCTTCTTTAATACTTAGGTTGAAGCTGGAATATGTTATCGTAGTTGGTTTGACTTAAGTTAGTATTATAATGTAAGTATATTATATAGGTAAGACAACTAAAAATGAAGATATTTTCGTTCTAAGCGCCGCTTTTCATCCAAAATCTGCTGTAACGAAAACATGTAGGTAATTGTTACAAAACACAAAACAGAATTTACGACCGCTAACACGTCTTGGTGAAGCTAGCAATCGTTAAAAGAAAAAGCCTGTAAACATGTTTTTTTGGCTCCGAATATAAGTGGGTTGGTTCCACACCCTGATGTTACTTGGAAAAAACCGTGGCATTCGGCGCAAATCACCTATTTTATGTAAACTTCGTGACTTTGTGCCGTATCGAATGACTTAGAAAGGATTTATTTATATTCGTATCGAGCGGAGTGAGGCCAGGAAATAAAATGGTTGGAAATTGTTTAGCTTTGTCAATAGGCAAACGGTGTGGGGCGTGGTGCGACTCAAAAATAAACCAAATGTGTGCTCTGCATGCGTTAATGGGTGCCTAATAACAATTTAACTTCCAGTGGCTTCTTAGTTGCGGTGTTATTTAAAATAAATAGGTTTCTTACTTCCTTTAAATATACAGTAGCCGTGATTCCCTTCTTAAATTATTCCTGTAGCTTTTATATGAAAAAACACCCTTATCAATATTTTAAAAGCCAGAAATGAAATCAAAAAGACAAATAGATCTATAGAATATATATAAAATTAGATCTAGAATCTAAGCTGTTATAATCGAAGTAATTTTGTATTCCGATAGACAAATCTTGATTCTCAATTTTGTAATACATATTTTCACTTATTAATAGGGTAGGTATTATTTAATAAATTTAGATTATTAATAATTAATAATCATAAAGAAATTGTGCTAATTACAGAGATAATATAGAGACTACATTCATCGAAAGTAGGGAATTACACCTCTTTAAATCCTTATTTCAAGTATAAATTTCGAAAATTACAATACAAATGTGCTATATAAAGTTCAAATTTGTTTGCAGGTTACCGTGCCCGTTTACACAGACGTCGCTAGCGAGTTTACGACAAGGTGAATATTTATACCAACTTTCCTCAACTCACTTTGAAGCCGTATTACTAGCTATAAATCATGCAAACGCTATTGATAGAATCTACACAAAATCATACTTTTATTATAAATCCATCAAACTTTGACATGTTTGTTTTTGATACAAAATAATAGTATTAACATAATTTGAGTAAAGCATGCTACTGTAAAAGATTCTGATCAGATTACAACCTGCATCTTTATAAGGTTTTCGAAGAAACGAAGTCCAAGTATCACAAACTATCTCCGAGGCGCGTTTAATCTCGACAGGGATCAATAATTTCAGAGCAAACCGGTAACCTACAGAATCAGGGTACATTAACCGCTAATAATTTATGACACGAGATCAGAGAAAGGCCGCCTTAACGGATATCTCCACGGTTTTAATTTAGGACATGCCGCATTTCGTGTAATCCCGTAATAATGGAGAAACGTAGTTAGCGTAAGTTACGAGTGAGTGACATATTGAGTGGTAGGTAATTTGTATTTTTTTTTATTAATAAATGTCTTATTCTAACTAAAACCAACTCATACGAGATTATTTTAGTATACACCTGGTAAAAATGGTTTAATTTTTATTATGTCCTACACGACATGCCTAGGATATTCTACTAAATTTTTTAAAACTTTTAAATGTTGTTTGTAAAAGTTGTCTAATTAAAATTGATTAAAGCTTGGATATTGCGATTTAATGAACTCACACGCTCATGGGTGTCTTGTTAACCACTCATTTAATTTTATTAACTGGTTAACTTAAATTGGTACTGTCCTTAAATCAAGGCTTTTAACGGTAAACGAGTTATACGATGTTTTAATTAGGGACTGAGGTCTATATTAAAGACATTACACGAAGATTAAGCAGTATATTTTATTTTCTTATAAGTAACCAAGTCTTTAAATTTTCACATAACGTAGGTATAGACAGGTATTACGTATTAGTGGAAATACGTCAATACTACAAACATGCCAACAAATGTATAGATAATTGCCAATTTTCTAATTTCTGGCGTCAACGTAAAAGTGACATAATGAAATTCAAGCAATAAATAATCGGAAATAAATTTATGGTGACAGCGTGCTACCTTTGCGCGTGAGATCGCTATCTTGTCACACTTTGCGTCATAAAACTTATGTTCGGTGGTACAACTCTATTTAGAATAATTACAATTTCAAATAAAATTATTAGAAGCATATTTTGGAAAAATACGGGGTGAAATGATGAGCTTTTTAATATAATGGTTGGTTTCAATTACTAATTAACACAATTACCTACACTATGTTTTTAATCTTACGTATATCTACCGTAATATTCTAGATTTAAATAGGTACATAAATAGAACATTTATTTATTCCTTACTAGTTTTCAGGAACAACTTACATGTATGATCGATCGATGATTAAACAAAAGCAAACTTCCACTGTATTATATTTCGATAGTTATTATGAATCAAAAAAATGTAAGAATTAAAATCTACTTTTAAGTACTTTAGAATATGTATATTACCGAAGTACTTTTTATTACCTACTTAATGTAAATAAATATATATGTATTTTTGGTAGAATATTTATATTAGGAGAAAGGTAGATCTACCATTTGGCATTATTAAATCCTATAAGCTATTATGATTTTCAATATATACTATTCATTTAGTAAGGTTTACTTACACAGAATAGTGCAGTTTTACGAAACGAATAATGTATATCAGAATGAATGATACCTTCCTATGTAAGAGATAGAAAGAGGTTATTATCATTAATATAGGTAAACACATCTCCCTAACTAAGGAACAGAAATATGTAAAATCCCTAACAGAAAACGTAAACAGTTAGTTATTATTATTTAATACAAATAATTTTTAACACATGTTTTCCATCCTAAATTCCTAGATAGGTATATGTCCATACTATGAAAGTAAGATAGCGTTGCAATGTCGTATATAGATAGACATGACGTATTTTCTGTTATTTATGCACGCGCATACAACATTATGTTCGGACGGCGTTTGCGCAACTTGCACACATGTTGGAGATAAGAAAGCGTACTTTTATCCAACGTATGGCCGACCATTGGCCTGGAGAGTTTCCTAACGTAAATATTTATAGACGGGAACGCACACTTGTTCCTATGTTTGTGTCTGTCATTCAACGCGCCTGATTCTCGTCTGTCCGTTTGCTGTTGATCGAATAGATACTGTTAGGTATTATATAAATGTTTTCTTACGTCTGCTCGAAATTGTTTGAAATAGAGAGTCTTTGTTTCTGTATATCATCAGAATTTGAGCTATACTTTTTAACTATAACTGGTATATCAACTGGTATGTAGTAGGTATAATTATATTATTTTACTTATAAAATAACGATATTTTTCATAATATAAACAATTACTTGAGAAATTATTATACCTAGTGTCAAAATTAAAATCTTATCGTTATTTGTTTTTGTTATAGGTTTTCTCTATTTTTTATCTCTCTAGTTTGTATATTATCCATTATTGTTATTTTTTATCAATATTTTAACATCAAAATAATAATCTAAATAATATCTAAATATATTTTATTATAAGAAATTACCCTAATACATATTTATCAAAAGATTAGTTAAGTCTAGTCCCTACAAAATTAACACTGCAAGGGGTGATCAAATACAGATGCATTGATTTGAAAAGTGTGAAATTGCGTACTGAAAATAATGTAGCAGGTAGTTTCTTCATACAACGTTTTTTACAATCATACCATACATTCACCGATTTGGTGAGTTTAATCCTTGTTATTAACTTTCCTAACACGTCTGCGACTCGCAAATTTATCACCAATTCTTTCATGTCGACACAGTATTGTTACAAAGTAATTACATGGCATCACTATGGCTAAGTGTGGGAAATTAATTTTGCCCCCATAAGATCCCGTATTTTATTTTGACAATTTGGGTTCAATTACCATATTTATGGCGCGAAATAGCAATCTTAACAAGAGTGGTGGCATTATTTGTCGTGTTATGTATGTTTTTCTTTTGTTAGCTGTCGTATTTTACAGCCGTAACTGTGTAAACAGAACATGTCGGTTGTATAGGTGTGAATGTTGTTCGCAAATTTATTGGTTGTAACGAGTATTGTTCCCTTTCAATCGTATGTATGGGTGGGGTCCTGACCTTACATGGGGATGGCTTGAGACTACAATACTGGGACCTTTGAATTATCCTCGCACTTATCCAAACGTGGTGCACACATATTAATTAGAACTAAAACATTAATTCATATTAAAAAACAATGTAGAGCCATTGCAGAAAAATAGGCTTATTACCTACAAGAGCAATTTAAGAGAGAAAGATTTCTTATTGTAGATAAGGCCGCGACCTTGCCATTGACATAAAATATATAATCTACGTATAACCTATGATTATTTGTGTGGTGAAATTAACAGACGATAAAATTAAGTTTATACTCACAATAAAACGTGAGTGAGTTACCGTCATAAAGTCTCGCGTTTTTTATTGATGGCAACTCGGCGATGGTCGAGTGACGCTTGCAGTTTGGTTAAACGGCAGTTTATGGCTATTTTACCTCCATTAATCGCTTTACTACGCACCCGCGCCTCCTCTGCGCCACCGGCAGACAACCCTTCACGCCGCTAATGTTCATCTCCTATTAATACCTCTTTAACTTTAATGTTTAATTTTTAGACGATAATGTAGGGTAAACTACGCATTAGTACATATTATTTGGGTATAACCAGTACATTTTATTTATAAAATATTAATTGCTCAGTAAATCTTTAACAAAAACAATGTAGTGTTCACAAAGTTTAAGATTTAAAATAAAGTTTTGGAGAATCGAGCGGAAATTTAACTACAAATATGACAACAGTTCCTTCAATAGATACATTTTTAATAATTGTTAGCGAGAAAAGGGAACGTCTGGCGGGCGGGCGGCCGCCTACGAGTGACGGGTGCAGCGGCGTAGTGCGTCCTCCCGCCGCTAGATGGCGAGCAGCCGCTTGCGTGTGTGCTCCTCGAGCCGCACACCGCCGCGCGCCGCGCCGCCACTCCGCGCTCGACCGCGCCATAGATCGCGCGCTTCGCGTTTTCGCTTTCCGTAGCGCTCGCACATTACGATACTCTCGCGACTTCGTATTCGCCACCGCGAACTACTTCAACAACTTGTCGCGTTTCGATTGCCGTTTGTAGTACACAAAATTTAATAGTTCCAAAAACTGCGTGACGTCGATTTATACTATAAAATAGACTGTTGAGTGATACTTGGACTTGAATTTCTGAATCAAAACCGGTGTCGGTGCTCGTCACGTCTGTGACGTGCGTCAATCCGGCTGATCTTCAGTAGCCTTGGATAATCTTCAAACCGTTGCGGTCAACTCATCCGGTCTGCTGGCTAAATCGGGAAACGCGTTTTAACTTTCATGTGCCGTCGCCGCGTGGTGGTCGCGTGTGCGTGCGGTGCGATGTGCCCGCGGCGCGCGTGAACGGCCGGTGACCCTCCCGTTCCCCCGTGGCTTGCCCGGCCGCCACCCTGTACCCTGACAATCATGTCGGGGGCCTCGGCCTCGGCGACGCGGCCGCCGTGTCGCCAGCGCCCACCACCGGGCACTCCGCCGGGCCGGCCTGGTGGACCATGATGAACGGCGTCGGCGGCGGCGCGCTCTACGAGGAGGCCCATGCCTCGCCACCGGGCGGCTCGCCACCGGCTGCGCCAGCCGCCGCGCCGCCTTCAGCCTCCAGTGCTTCGCCAGCATCGGTGGGCTCGAACCCACCGCAGCCCCTGCACATACCGGCCAAGCGCTACGAGCCGGAGCCTGGTGTCATCCGGCACGCTCAGCAGCCCTGGGGCTATCCACCAGATGCGACCGGTTCCTTCGAGCATCAGTATCCTGCTGCACCGACCTACTACAACCTCCCCGTCGAAAGAGAGCGAAAATCCGCTCTACCATTTTGGCCGGGGGGCGGCGATTACAAGCCTTACGCTGATGGGGCATGCCATCAGAGCTTCTCACAACCATGTTGGAACTATCCGTACGGTGCACCGCGGGGAGACCAACCACTGCCGTACGTGGGCGGCGAGGAGCGGCGAACGGCCGTGTCTGAAGCTTCTGGTTTCTCCCACGACGCCTACGGCTTAAGGACCTACGCTCCGGAGACTGTCTCAGGCGGGCCCTATCCGCCTCCGGGATCACTATCCGGTTAGTAACAGATCTATAATCCTAAATATTTTTTCTGAATGTTGTATCTCTCGAACCTTGCACTCACGTGTTTTAACGTTTGGTCGCTATGCAGTGTTTGTAATCATTGGTCCAACTTATCGGTGGACGAACATGTACTAAACATTTCTAAAATTTGTAAACAATTAACTTCATTTCAAGTAAGTGTTACATTCGAGTTCGAGTAGCGAAGTTCGGGGATACATACTGATAATATAGTAATGTGACATGTTTATGACGATAGTATTTTTGTAATTAAGTGATTGAAGACAGATGAGTAGGTTTGTAAATAATTTTATTATGAGTTTGTCAACCTTGACCCTAGTATGAAGTGTATTCCGCTGCCTGGCGCTAGATGGCGCTGCTCGCCGCACACACTCGCAGGGGCGGATGGATGTGTGCGGCACGCACACAGCGAGAGCCTTAAAGCCGCGGGTGTGGGTGTGTCAACCGGCACGTCGACGAATGTTGCACTTCATGCATTTTCTTTTCAGGAAATAATTTTCTGGTGTCATTATATTTGTCTTATTTCAGTATCTACATTTCTATTTCAAAATCAAGTTATTTAGATGTGTATTTCACGTAATTTGTATACATGTACAATTTTCAAATTTTTTGTGTCAATATAGATTTTGTAAATTTTTCATATAAAAAATTATAAAATCCATCCATCAAAATCACAAGTAAAGGAACTTAATAATTTACTTACACGAAACTCTATTGACTGTATATAAAATACCTTTTTAACCTTCATATCACAGAACTCCAATTAGAATTAGTAAAAACCGAATCGTACGAATAATGGGCCCAGATAACGTTTCGGTCAATCGCTGCAAGAAACTGAACGCCCCAAACCTTAAAAAGCAATCGAATGTCCAAATCAAAACATTTTCCCACAGAACACCATAAATTTGATGAATGAACGAAACACGTGCTACAAATGTTTAAAAACGAACCGTAAGCACCGTTTTATAGGCAATGTAAAACGCTATACTACCGACAATAAATTAAAGTTTACGTAAAATAAAGCATCAATAAAAATGTATAACTAATAAATAAACACGATACCTGAGCGTTAAGACAATAAACGGACGATCTTTGAGTAGTAGCAATAAACCAAATATTGCTACAATAAACACATTATAGGCTGATGAGTTGACGATAAAAAGTAGACCAGAGAGGCTGGTGCATGGACGACGCTGTCGCTCGTGTATATCACTTTTATGATATCATAAAACCGCGACCGCATCATAGACATGCAATAATACTGGTTTCTTCCCCAAATCGTAGTATAGTAATTAGGAAACAACCGCCATGTCAATATGAGCAATAAAATCCTTCATTCACGAACGCCCGCGGCTAGTTCTCTTTCGATCGCTGCCTAGCCATAAAGATGGGTTTATCGCGCCTCTGTTACGGCAAAGGTGTAATTTGACATAATTTTGCGTAAAACGCGAATATAATGGCCCATTAAAAGGAAACAATTGTTGAAAAAGTTATACGAGTGTTCACGTCACTTTATGATTGTGTGTTTACAGCCCACCTGAGGTTGACATTGACTTTGATTTGTGTATTTACGGCTTATGGACAATTAAAGAAACAGTTAAGTTACTGAACAGTAGAAGTATCTATGTATTCCAAAATTCTGATTTCAACGGGTTTTTAGGCTTTTTTATATACATACATACTGATTAGGGTTTTTGGCACCTATACCTTTGGTAATCAAAGATTATTTTGTTATGAAAATTCGAAGTTGGTATTGGAAACAATATACAACAAAACTGGTTCTAATACTTTTACCAAACATGCAGTCAAAACACATAGCAAAACATGAAATTAGCAGACGTCTGGAGCATTGAAAACTTCCTCACACTACAAACCGATGTCAAGAAATCACGAATCCTACTCAACTGGGAACTCGTTTCTAAAGGATTGTCAGCCTTATCGCTTTGGAATACACGCGTTGCTTCCTTTGACAGTTGGAAAAGTAAAATTGTATACGAAATAGAGTATCGCGGTCGGGTAGGTAACTTTTATGGGCGAACAGAACCCGCACTTTTATTGCCACTGATCGCTACCTATCCCCTCATAATTGACAACTCAACTTGTCATTATGTTCTCTTTTAAACAATTGTTCCTCTAGTCGGAAACATAAGCTAGTAGAGTATTTTTTTCTACTTCTATTTTTTTAAACGTTGGTAGGTGTAATTAATTTAATTGCTATTGTTATTTACAGTCTTTTAATACATTAAATAACTAGCTTCCGGAATATTACACACTTTAAAAAATAAATAATGTTATACTTAGTATGAGTGCAATAACACTATTGAGATTAAATTACTGAGAAGAGAGAGCTTCATTATGAAAAATGAAACCACTTTGTTTAGGACGAAGCTTATTATTTCAGGAATATTACGTTTTCTTAATATCCATTGAGGATATTTCATATTGAGGATATTTCACAACAGATGATTTCTGCTTAACACTCACAAATATTTTTAGGTACCGATAGTATGGCCTTTATAATTTTGTTTATTTATTGAAGAAAACATTTACATTGTCCTTGATAGTTTTAATGATTACATTAAAAAAACAGGCTGTTGTTATTTCTATCATAAATCAAATGGATTTATGATAGAAATAACAACAGCCTGTTTTTTTAACAAAGGCTATTTGATTTTGCAATTTAATTCAGTTAATCAATTTATATGAACAATATGAAATATATAATATTATAATGAGTTTGCATAAATACTATAAATTGATTTTATTCTAACCATAATTTCGAAATCAGTTACGGAAAAGATTATATTGGGATACTGCGATAAGGTCTGCGATGTAACTTATGAACAAGCATGGGAAAAGAAATCTTTCTATAATGGAATTTTGTTTTTATACAAGACTTATAAGCCATTAACATTTATTAATTTTAAATAGTAGTTTAGTCTTGTACCGTAATAAACAGGAATTAAGGGTAGTCAAATACAGAGTCATAACTAAAGAAATAGAAGAAATGTAAATAAAGTAAAGCGAGTCTGTTGCTTGCTGTTAATTTCCTTTCTAAATTTAATTATAAAGACACAGGAGTAGTAAGAATAATTGAAGTCAGCATGGGACGTCATGAGGAGCGGTCGAGATGCGAGCGTTACGAAACAGACTTGGCGCGCTTATACGCTAAACAATGAAGCATCTATTTCGCAATGTTCCCGAAGTACCGTTTTGAATAATAGGAAATGGTGCAGTTGTTCCTTGCATCGAATATCGAGAAGGTCGTGGGGCGCATACAAAGTCTCCGCCGATGATCTCATCAAAAGGACCGCTCACATAAATCGCGCTATGCAACTCCTAACGCCATACACCAGTACAATTGTTTCTGTGAACGCTGCATAGAAATAGCTAGTTAAAAGCTACACATTGTGGTGTTATGCCCGACGTATATATATTGTACGTACATCAGGGCAATTAAATCTGAGGTCAAATACATTTGTGGTATAAAACCTAGGCTGCATATGAAGTTATGAATATTCATAAAAGTATAGCAAAAAATAATTATAGTTTTCCTATATGAAAATAAACATACGATTTAAAAATGTTATTGTATGGTAGACAAAAAAAAAATTATGAAAATTAATTAGTGAATACTTAAATGTAATCTTGCAATATTATTCAAATTTTATTTGTGTTTAAGTAATATAAGAAGTTTAATTTTCATCAAAATAGGTGGTAAATAATATTTTTTTCTTATTGTTTACACAGGACCCCTCTCCATGTCAGTGGGAGTTGGAAGCTGCGGCTCATCGAACCCCCTGGACTGGACCGGCCAGGTGACAGTGCGCAAAAAGCGCAAACCCTACTCTAAGTTCCAGACCCTCGAGCTAGAGAAAGAGTTCCTCTTCAACGCTTATGTGTCCAAACAGAAGCGGTGGGAGCTCGCGCGAAACCTGAACCTAACAGAGAGACAAGTGAAGATATGGTTTCAGAACAGACGAATGAAGAACAAAAAGAACTCGCAGCGGCAAGCGGCGCAGGCGGCGCAAAACAACAACAACAATTCGAACGCGAACAACCACAACCACCACGCGGGTCACCACCACGCGCCGCACCACGTGGCGCTGCACCACGCCGCGCCAGCCAAGCACCATCAGTGACCCGCGCCATTCTCTGGGACTTACCCTCTCCACCACGGTATAGCAAGCTAAATCCGCAGGAGGAAGTTCCTAAAGACTCCAGTGTGTTCGTGATCGATGGCCGTACTTAAGTTTCGAAGCCACGTCCGGATTTGTTACCCGATAGACTTGAACGATATTCGCTGTACCGTTTCGTACGTAATGGACGCTCTCCCGGCCCTCGCCGGCGCGCCGCGAGTCCCAGAGAATCTCGTATTAAGATAATTACTGTGTTGTCGATTTGTGTATAGTATTAATTACGAAATTATGTTCTGTAATTTTACCGAGACTAAGTACATGAGTAGATAACGATTCCTGATATTATTAATATCTAGTGTAGCGCTGAGTATATTATGTATTTTAAATATTTAAGTATCGAATTACGAATAAACAATGACGTCACCGATGAATTATGGTTTCTAGATAGTTTATTGAGAAATGAATTTGTAAAGTATTTTGTGAGACTGCTTTATTGTTGTATTCGTATCGCTGTTCGGAAGGTGGTTTAGACTTAAACAGTTAACTTTTATTTTCGTTACCAAATTGTTGAATTACTCGGGTTGCTTTGGTGGCAGTTGTAGAAGTATAATTTTGCAGCGTGTGCGATTCCCATAGCTTAAGTGGATCGGCAGTACGTCGCCAGTTTATAATGTGTACCTATTATTGACTATTGACTAGTAGCGTGTCCAGTAGACGGTAGAATCCATGTCATGATCAAATATTTATTACTGTTTAATTTCTTATCTCATTATTCATAAATTTTGTTATTTAAATTATGGATTTCTGACAAAGCTTTAACTCGGTTCCAGTAGAATTATACATTAAGTTACTGTTATGACTTTTTGAAAATATTGAAGTTGATGTTATAATCAATTTAATTAGGTAATATGGGCAAGTGCATTAATATTGTCCTCTATTAACTCATTGTACTGTTCGCTTAAGCCTGTCTATTGCT
>DWNR01002544.1:0-12895 GCA_018250455.1 Polygonus leo
CTTTTTGTAAACCTAATATCTAAGGAATACAAGGGCGAACTTAATGCCTAATGGCATTCTCCACCAGCCAACCCTTGTCTGTATGTGTGTCTGTTCGGCTTCGGCTCCCGGTACCCGCCGCCGACGACGCTCGGCGTCGCCGCCAAACAAATAGGCTGCGTGTATACGTGCGCGCGCGTGTTTGCGTGCGTGCGTGCATGCATGCTTGTGTGTGTGTGCTGAGTGACTATGATTGAACGTCAAGAAGTTACCACCGTTTTTCTAAAGGTGAATTTTAAAAAGTATTTATTTATGTACAAAGATTTTTTTTCCGCGTAAAGGTAGCAAATGAGCACACAGTCCAGTTAAGTATTCACTGCCGTTCAGGGTCATTAGTAATTATCTCCAAGTATGATTGAATCGTACGTGATTTTGACCGCATATGTGTTGCTACTGTTGAGGACTAATGTGTTCGCCTTATGTGTAAAGCAAAGTAAAGTCGGTTACCACGCCTCTTCCGAACGCAACACAAGAATTGCTTCATAGAGGCTTATGAGGGTGGCGATGGTACCTCATCGGTCGAACTGCATGACTTCTACCACCTGGCAAATAATTAATTTTAAACAAAATTTCTTTCTGCTCTAGGTGCGGCATGGTGGTCCATGGCATCCCACCTGGCCGCGCAGGACTACCTCGCTCGTTTGCAGGCGTCCGGTCTGAACTTCCCCCCGCTGGGGGACCCCTACTCCGCCTTATCAGCTCTCTCCACTGCCGGACTGAAGCAGCCCTCCAAGACTTCGAAGCAGCCTTCGAGGAATGACAGGTATGATATCAGGGGCTAACGAATGAAGTGAATGAGTATTAGTGGTAATTAATTGAACAGTAAATTAAAATCTAATGTAGTGTAATACTACAGGTCTTTTTTTAAGCGATGCATTAGCTGTCCCTTTGGTGCTACAAGTGTCCATAGGCGACGGTGACTATTTACCATCAAGTAGCCCGTCTGCCTTATCGCTGGGTTTAGATATAAAATATCTTTAACCACTTCATCACAACCATCAACATCATGAAGCTTTCATATCATTCATTCATATCCCTTTCATATCATAAAAATTATATTGGTTGTTTTATCACATCACATGTCCCACTGCTGGGCAAGATTCACGCACAATTTGAGATTTTTACAATTTCTTAGGCGGGATTTTACAGTGTAAGAATTCGGATTTCTACGTTTTTAGGATATCACTGGATTTGATCGACTTTTGGATTGTCATTTTGCATTTATATTAATCTTTTAAAATAAATTCCACAGTCTTCAGGACTTTGACTAACTTTATTTCATTTACATCTTTGTTACTTATATTGACTTACTTATATTTATGTATGCCCTGAATTCTAGAATAATTTAAGTTAAACGTATATGTCTAAAGGTATACTATGTATACAACATTTCATGATAATTGGTTGAGTTATTAAGGCGCGAAAGCGTAGCAAAGAATATAAACTTACATTGACGTTGACACATTAGTTAGGACTTCTGTGACCTTTGGTTTAATGAGCCAAGTAAATAAATGTGTTACAATATACAGGCACAGTCCTAATACACGAATATAAATCTTGTCGTACGCTTTTTAGTATTTATAATTTAATGAAAGTTTCATCAACCGAAAGAGATTGAGTTTTTTTTTCATATTTTAATAACACATACATACTATATTATATAATTATAGGCAATAAATAGACAAACCAATTTATAACATTGATTTATCTGTAAAAATTGCTAGATAGGTACGATTATTAGGTAGGTTAGTTCGACCGGGGAGTTACCACCGCCACCTTCATAATCCTCCGTGAAGCAATTCTTGTGTTTCGGTTTGGAGAGGCGTGTTTGCCGGCTATACTTATATACGATACGAACATCTTAGCTCTCAGGGGTAGCAATGCATCTGTGATCAAATTCAGATGTGATTCAATCGCACTTGGGGATGATTACTGATGTCCATGGGCGGCAGTGACCATTACAATCAGGTGGACTGCATGCTCGTTTGCTACCTTCATTCGATAAAAAAAAGGTTATTGTAACTCGGCCTAAGACAACAAATGCCAACCGATCGTAAATATATGTAAAGATACCTCAAAAAATATCCTATCCCAGTGAAAACAGCATTGAAATCCGTTGCGTGGTTAGGTTAGGAGGAAATAAAGTAACAGACACGGGGAATGACAGAGGTGGAGAAAGAAACTTTAATTACCTTAAACAGCGCCTTATATACATTTTATTCCTTCTCCTAAGGTTAAGCAGAAGCAATGTATTATACTTGGAATTGAAATAAAATATTTATTTATTGCACAATTATGTTAATTACATTACAACATAATTAAGACATTGTCGGCATAGCAACATTTATTTATTAACTAGCTGTGCCCACGGCTCCACCCGCTACCCCTCCTTTTAGGAGTTGAATTTTTATGGCCTAAAACACGGCCGGGGATCGTCTCGACAGATTAGGCAACAAAATCCGTTAAGCCGTTTTTACGTGATGCGCGGCCAAATAAACAGATAAACAGACAAACAGACAAAACTTCTTTTAACAGTTTTTAACTGTTGGAACGTGTTCTGTTATTGATCCTAAGTATCCCCAGCCAACTTTTTTTAAATATATTCCATGTACAGACTTTCGACCCTCTTTAGCTTTATTATATGTATAGAAGATAGATAGATATTAATAGGATAAATTTAATAAAACATAATGCATTTCATCAACTCAGCTCAAGAGCTCGAGTTAATAATATCTGTTGATATAAAATTTGCTGTTTTCATAAAGATAGAAGTCAAGTGCACTGACTAGTGGAATATCATGTCGAGATTTCATATTATAAGATCAGAAGGAAATATTCTGACATTAAGTCCCTTGTCTCACATCTTACGAACTGTCGATGAGATATATCTCATAGAAAATATAACGCATGAAAGTAGAAAGAAAAAAAGATTACCTGCATTAAATAAAGCAGTTTAATAGTAGTAATAGAAGTAGTAATAGTCTACCAATTTGAAGACATATTAGGAGGAATGTAATGAGTTATTGATGAAGCTTTTATGACTCATTATACTTTACAGTGAAAATGCGTAATCCAAAAATTAAAATATCGTTGAACTGAATCCTCACCTTAATTTTAAAATATCGTTGAAGTTTTTTCATGAAGTAAATTCGCCAATTTTCCCACGTCGTCAGTGCCAAAAAGTTTCTAAATAATTATTTTACGTTACTACTCTCTCTATTTAAATCTCGTTGTCGATACAACAAGCCGTAGTCGGCAACGACCTCTGATTATCGGAATGGAAAGGAATGAATTGAAACCTTTATCGTTGCATGAATCGCAGCATCCCTGCATTCAGATGCAGATCTCATTAAAAACTAAACGGTATGAGATTCGTTAATACTGACTCAGCATTGACGGGGCTGTTTACCTAGTGTTTTGTATTATCATCGCTCATCAATTGATCGCAGAACCTTATAGAATGAGGTTTTACATCGAAGTACTAATAGCCAAGTTGGGTTTAGTGATAGTCATTGAGTTAAGGAAAGAGTTGTAAAAAAATGTCAAGGATATGTGACCACCATTGTGGGCCGTGTCAAATTCCGATCAGAAGAGATCCGAACACGTAAATTGAAAATAATTTACAGGTGAATTAACAGAGTATATTAATGTATTTAACTTTTTGAATCACCAATCGGAATGAAATGACTCCAATTGGAATAGAGGGTCAGAAAATATTTTAGGACAATTGATGAGATAGACAAAGTAATATTAACCCATTACTGTTCCACTTCCTATATCTTTTGGATGTATTGAAAAAGTTTTCCAAAAAAAATTGGTAGTAAGTTTATTTGTAATTTCTTTGATTACAAAAAGATGGCGCTGTAACCAAATTGTGGCGTAAATTGAATTGTGTGTTTTATTTGTGAGTTAGTGAGTTAGTTTGGTACTTATTTTATTTATTATATTGTTTTCCTATTACAGTTCAATAGATAAAGCCTTATGAAAGTTTGACGGACAGACAGTCTTAGCAACAGAATCCTGTTGGCATAATTCAGATGCGAAACCCTGAAAACTGTGCGTTCTTGTCATTAAAACGGCGACAACACTTACTTTTACTACTGGCATAATTTTACAACATCTACGCCCATTTAGTCCATCATACTGTACTTCTTCATAACAAATTCTGTTATCATGTACCGTACAAGTTAATGTTTCCTGTTCATAAAAACATGGTTAAAGCTTTTAGGTTTCAAGTTGTAATCTTTACGTCCAAAGCTATTTACGTGAGATTGAAATTTCATAGAAACATCACTCGCATTTGAGTTATATTAAGTAACTCTATATTTCTATCCTATAGTCCTATAGTTTTATAGGACACGTTAAATTTAAAAATAAATAACAGCTACAAAGGTAGGATCGAACAAAAACATATTAAAAACAGTATTTACTGCATGGTGCCAAAGATATAACCAAATACCAAACTCCATAACAAACAAAGCCAACCACAGTGATTTCGAAAAAGGACTAATAATAAATTAAATTAATAAAGCGTTTTACTAGATTTACTTTATCAAACATTTTTTTGATGATAAGGCCTAAAAGTAAATTTCTTATGGATTGTGTAATGTTGTAATGAGTATCATAATTGTAATCATGTGATGATCTACATTATTTTTATGTAACGTCATGTATCATGTAACCCACTACATATAATTTTTTTGACTTGATAGTTGTGAATGCTTTTCATATTATCTTTCATTTAACAAAATGTTATGTGTATGTTCACAATGTATGTATTTAAAATACATACATATAAAACTACATACAAAAACGGAATCACATATATGCCCAAAGGCCGCAAAGTGATACAAGTGGGGATACAAGTGTGGATTGACATAAGATGCAGAATCTAAATAAAAAGACCCATTAAATTGCACTAGGTTGTGTCAATTTAACCCTATCGTCATCGTCATTTGTCATCGTCGTCATCATCATTACTATCATGCTGGCCTTGTACAAAAAATAACTTCACTTTTGCATTTTTTTCCGGGATTTTTTTCTTTGGCGAAAAGCATGTGATTATATTTTTTTAAAACCCCCACGAAGAGATTAGAAGCAAGTCCCGAACGCCCATAGTTAGCTTTTATCTTTACTATTTACTAGTTCTTAAAAGAAATATTTAACCAAATAATAAGAATGTTAAATCTTCTAAAAATCTCTTTTTATTCGCAAATCATATGGGTAATTACGATAACGGTTAACGTAAGTTGGTAATTAACTAATTAAAAGATTGCCTAGTTTGTGGTTTTTGAGATCGTATCAGAATTATGGTAATAATATACGAACCTGGCAAGCAAGTTTCATCGAACCAGCTCACTTAGATTATTCTCATTTACTAAAATCAATTAACTAATAGATTCCCTCAATAAAAGATAATCGCGTGTCTGGTTATTCTAAATATAACTTTATTAAAAGTTATTTCTAAGAGGTATTCTTCAATGGTTTTGTTATTGGACTGGTAATTTTATATTCTACTAGCTGTGCCCGCGGCGCCGCTCGCTACTGTTCCTTGTAGGGGTGAATTTTTATGGCCTAAAACCTGGCCGGGGGTCTTGTTGACAGATTAGTCAAGTTGGCATCAAAATCCGTTAAGCCATTTTTACGTCATGCGCGATACACAGATAAACAGACAAAAAATGTAAAAACTGTTGAAACGTGTTTTGTTATCGATTCTAAGGGAATACTTAGCTAACTATTTTTCGAAAATCTTCCATGTTCAGACTTTCGACCCTCTTTAGCTTTATTATATGTATAGATACGTAGTAAAGAATAGAATATAATATAATAATTTTATTATTGACCATTTATGTTAAATGCGAAAGCTGTTACATTATTTTATTTAGGATACAGCAGTCCGTTTTATGCGGGTGTACAATAATATTGCTTAAAGAGATAACGAAATTCATTATTAACTATCGCCTCCTGTTTTTTTTCTCATTCAAAAATCAAAATATATTTACAGTCTTCTGCAAATAGATTTGTGCAGTGTGCGTAGACTATACATCCCGTGGATTTATATATGCACCGTTATTAGAGTCATAATTAAGTCCAAGTTTTTTTTTTTTTTACTTTATTCAACCAAATCCAGGAATGAGTACTTTCATGGTGACCATTCCACCATTAATCATTACTCAAGTAACGTATAAAGTCGATGACTAACCATGAAGTGGTATCTTTCACACTGGATCGATTTCCTATAAATTGACTCGTACCAGGTAATAAATGAGAATTACTGTAATGAGATTTCTATCTTTATTATGCCGCTTCATAAATCAACGTTGCTAATTATTGGCTTCACTGGGTTACTATGGCTATCTTCATCACACCAAGAGGATTTTATCTCAAATATTCAATGCATTCCGTTTTTACCAAATCTGGCATCTAATCTGTAATGTTGCAATCTCGCAGAAACAACTTGATCAAAACTGACACTAAATCTGTTAAGGGCCAGTTGAGCAAGACCTTTTCGTAGCTTAGAATACAAAGCAATGTTAAGTCCACCTCATTTTAATATACCATCAAACGTGGAAGCCATTTCGGTGCTCTTTTTTATTTGGTTATTGGAGCAAGAAACTCTTTCATTGATATTTTTTATATTCTCCTAGATTCGATGCGATAGATCTGATACGAGAAATAAGAAAAATAGAAAACTGCAGGTGAGACAAATAGGACATACAATGCAGTACTTCTTTATGAGTTATTTTAGGATGTTCCTACTAATTTACCTGATTATTTCGCATTATCCCTTTTCATCATTTCGTAACTTTTATATTTAATTATTCGCTAGCCGTAATATTTTTATGTCTTTTTAAGTTTTGTTTGTTCTAAGGCGAACAAATACCTTTTCTGCGTATTCGATTGTTTCTTCCAGATTGAAGGAGGGAGGGGTCGAGTTAATGTGGTTTTGGCTAACTGGTTGACAGGCTGTTGTTCGATAAATATCAGATTGGATTTCCTATTCCACTGCATTGTAAGGACAACTCAGATATAGCAAATTCTCTGCATTCTGAAGTAAGATCGCTTCCAGTTAAATTGTTGCTACTGCAATGTTGTTATCAATATCTAGAGCTTTGGTTAAGGTTAGGGATTTTATACATTTTATTTCGTGCATAAAATTTACTTTCAATCTTAGTCTAATAGCATCAATCACGTAGCAATAAAGTTAAATATAGGAATTCTTCAAACACAAGGTTGAGTGAAATATATCAGTCAAATAAGGCGAACTGCTTAATTACTAAAATAGTTTAATCTTAAATTCATGTCACCAAATAAATGCACGCCAAATATATATAATATCTTTGACAGTATTAGACAATCATAATCCTCCGTAAAGCAATTCTTGTGTTTCGGTTAGGATAGGCGTGGTTGCCGGCTATACTTATGCACGTGACGAACATCTTAGTCCTCAGGGGTAGCAACGCTTCTGTGTTCAAACTTAGGTATGATTTATTTGAGCTTGGGATGATTGCTGTCCATGTGCCGCAGTGACATTACCATCAAGTGGCCTGCATGCTCATTTGCTACCTTTATACGACAAAAAAATCCAAATTTGAAATTATAATTTGATTATCTTCAGAATTTGATTGTACATACTTTGATTATGTAACTCACAATAGTACTATTTCAACAAAACTCAAACAAGCCAGTTTCGCACTCAATATTTTCATCAGACATTTTCTTGAAACAAGATAATATCTATCGACATTAGTTCTCCTGTGATTTATATGGGTTCGCGTAACGGTAGCGGCTTACACGATAACCTGCGCTTGGACTCATGTACTGATTGCAACGGTCTTTACGACTACATGGTTAAGTGGCCTTCAGCGAGGCTTATTATGGACATTTTGGTCCAGCTAGGCGACTTTCGCTCTAAGGACACGGTCAAATTAATGCTGCTTTTCTAGCAGATTGATTTATGTTATTTCCTGAGTGTTGTATGTTTAGTGTTGTTGTACAATTATTGCAATGATATCTTCATGTATTTCTATAGATTTAACTTCTTGTGACCTGTTTGATATATATAAATTTTAAGTAACACAAAGTTCTGTTACCGGCATAATATTGTTTAACCAATTACTTTGTAATGATAAATGCTTCGAAACTTGTTGAAGCTAGAGCACGTTCCCCTCACTACTTCCTAGATTGTTTTGATATCATCTTTTCCAAAAAAGACCAAAAATCAGCGACTCACATGTTATAAAATAAAATGTATAAGTGATACAAGTACAAATATGATATGAGGCTCATTGGGATAAAAAATAGTTTTCAAGTAAAGCATTTTTTAAGAAATTTCGTATGTTCTTCGGACCCACATTTTAGGGATATGTTTTATTATTTTAATACCTATTGCCCGCGGCAAAATTCATATAGCCATCCCTGATAAATAATTTTTGTGGCGTAACATTTCTTAAAATCACGTCAGCAAAGCCAGAGGCAACAGCTAGTTTAAAATAATAAGATAATTAAGACGAATCCTATGGTTTACTGTTTCCCGACACCTAAGAACGCGGGGAGATTTCATTCCACAGGCATGTTGGTTCACGATTCAGACCGTGACAGCAACATCTCATACGTTTGCAGCTGACGAGAGTGTAAACCACGCCGACCTCATTAGCAGTAACCCAAGAATATCCTATTTTATGTACTACTAGCTTTAGCCCGCGATGTACACATTCACATTTGCGTTTATAATTTTAGTTAGGATTAGCATTAGGATTAGGAAGTTGGGCTTTTTCACACCCCAGGAATAGGTTTCTTTTATGGATAAGATAGATCTTATGTACCTTTCTGTACCGTTATCAATATCTTTATTAAACTACACGTTTCAAATAGTTTAGGTGTAAAAGCGTGGAGAAAATTACATTTGCATTTAACATATAAGTTAGAATTAGGATTAAAAATCCGGATACATATGGTTTTATTTGAAATTTCAAATTTTACAGGGACATAGGGAGTCGTTTATTTGTGGACTTTATCAAAAATTGTTAAAGTTTATCTGAAATATATTTTCCCATATTGGGCATAACACTGATTCTAAACTTTAACTTTTTAATTTAATTCGTACAATCGCTTTGCTTTGGCCGAATAAACAGCAACAACACAAATGTTCTCCAGGCAAATGGCACTTCATCATTTTGATAGATCGTTAGCCATTCGTCCCTGAGCGAACAGATTTACAAAGTTAGTGGGATAATGCTGCACCAAGGAGCGTTTATAGAGATGCTGATATGTTATATGATGCTCGGCTTCAAGACTTTTTAACAGGTTTTTATTGACTCCTTTTGGGTCTTTTCCTTTCAGTGGAATTTCATAAATAATTGTGAGCTGACTTCCTGATGAAAAATTCTTTGCAGAGTTGAAATTTTGAACATAGGTCATGCTCCGGTGATAATTGTACGTTGTTGAAGGAAAAACTATTTTTTTTATTTTTGAAAAATAATAGAAGTATGCGGTAGTAGGTTTTTAAAACTGCCTAAAGATTATTGTGTCCTACTGTTAAAAATAATATGTATAAAAATTAAGCAATAGGGGTGATGAGATTCAGTGGTTCCTGTATAGACAGTTCGCAGCAGGAAAATACAGACAAAGACAAAAAATGTACCTATTATTTTTATTTTTTTTTTGCGATCACGGAACTATTAGTTTTTTATAAAATTCTTTAATTTTAGTTTTAAAAATAGATACTTCAAGTAATGATTATCGAGAAATGGTACATTGTAAGTGCTTAGGAATGCATCTGCTATTAAAATGCTAATACCGAGTGGAATTGTGTAATTGATTGTGGAATGAGGAATTAGTGTCATAATGAATTTTAATACGAGTAAGTTTCCACCGGTGGCACTTCACATTCATCATCATGCTGTGCTAATTCATCCATATACAACAGTGAGACAGAGATCCGAGATTCTACTACAGTAACAGACTAACTAGTATACTAGTCTTTAACAGGTGTTAGAACTGATGTAGTTCGACCGGAGAGGTACCTCCGCCACCCTCATAATCCTCTGTGGAGCAATTTATTTTGTTTCGGTTAGGAGAGGCGTGGTCGCCGGCTATACTCAAACGCGAGGCGAAAATCTTAGTCCAATCAAGGGTGGCAACGCATCTGTGATCAAACACGATAAAAAATGAGTAAAACTTAAAAATATCAACCGTCACGGAAATTCCGCAATTAGATACCAATAATATATAAATTGCTATTAGACATACACATGTGTCTTATAGACATGCACATGTTAGTGCTATTGCTAAGTGCTTAGACACTTAACGGTTGTCTACTTCATTATTATTGCGTCTATACTTTGTTAATCTGACAGGGATGACGTAAATATAATGCTGACAAGCGTAGTTCATAATAAACTGTTTACAAAAACTGCAGGATTCTTTGGTCGAACTCCAAGGCGGTCTATACCGTGCCTACACGTAAAATACGTAGTCTTTACATAACTACACATTAAATGTGTACATGATTATCAAAGATGCCTCATAGATTTGCAGTTTTTTTGTTGTTTTTATGACTGATTTTTGCGTCTTCTAATGAGACACCGCTTACTGGCAATAGGGTAGGTGAAGCTCAAGGTGTTTTTTTTTAAAACATTTTTTTTAAATATCTAAACCTAGCGATATGGCAGACGGGCTATCTGATGGTATGTAGTCACCGTCGCCTATGGACAATTGCAACACCAGAGGGACCACCAATTCATCGCCAGCTTTGGAGAAGAACAATTATCGCGCCTTTTTTAAGAACCACATGTCATAGCACACCGGGAATGTATAGGAATAGATGTGGCATGAACTTACCATATATTACCTTCACCATTCATCACTGATCTACATCCGGTAACAGGTTTCCTCTCCCAATGAGAACAATTGAAGTCTTTTGGTAAACTTATAACGTACTCTTAGGTATGTAGATTTTGACACATTCCTTTTCCCTATAAAAATAATTGACAATATACTTATTTCTATATCCTTTAACATATATGTATACATTTTTTCATGTTGTTAACATTAGAATTCACTGACGCTTCTCGCTACTATATGTAAACTAACGTAACACAAATCATGAGATGTCTGTAGAGGAAACTGTCAATATAAAAGTATACTTCGCTCACTTCAGTCAAGTCTATAAGCCCTACAAGCAGAAAATATCAGTCGGCAAATGGATTAAACAAGACAATAATTGTGCACCATTACGCATTCAGCGCACACCACCGGTTGTTAATAAAGATATTGTTTGAATAAGAAGTGTGGTCGCCACTTGCATCGTAATCCAGTGGACAGTTATCGCGAATTTCAGGTTAGGACTGCAGGTTGGTTTCATTGCAACACGACTATAAAATTAGTTAATAAACTAAATTATGTTGCACCACACTTTCGGCTATTAAACTGTTTTCTGAATTGATTATTGTAAATATGTAACCTAAGCCTATTTCGTTATATCAGAAATGAATGACGTGAAAACAAAGGAAGTTAAAAGTGGAAGATGCTTAGCTACTTTTGATGACTAATAAATTTTTAGACAGGTAATGCTATTAAATAATTATTCGTTTAAACTAATAGGACTTTATTTATAGAAGCCTATGGTAGTACTACAGAACAGAGAATAATAGGTACCTCCATTTTGGAGTTTTTAGAATTGAGTACCAGTATGACTGTCTGTACGTCCATAACAGCACATTTTATCTAAATCCACTGGACCGGTTTAGTTAAAACTTTGAAAACATATATATGTATTTTTTATTATTTTGCCTTTTTACTTCGACATGCAACTTTTATTTATGTTTGAAAATTAAATTGTTTTGATTGTCTTTTTCTGATTAATAACATCGTTACCTACCAGGATATTCAGTACTAAAAGTACAATGTAACACCTACACATGACAGCTCATATCTCATATTTGAATAGCAACATAAAAAGACCTTGCTTCAATAACAGTAGATTAAACTGTTGACCGTTGACTCAATTTAGCCATTCCCAGAAAGGCTGGAACAGTGACTAATTAAAGGACGCCAAGCCTTACAAATGACCGATTCCTAGAAACATGTTTAATTTAAGCAGAAGATAAAACGGTGGCGTGGTTAAACGTTGTTCGATTTGTTTTGCGCGTTTCTACAAAGTAGTTGAAAGCTATAGTTATAAATAAATGACTGAAGTCTGTCTGAACTTCGTATCTCTTCAAAATAATATAGATTTTAAACGCCTTCAAGATGAAGAGGTTACCTTCTTATCCGTCAGTATGTCTATTATGTTTTCAATACCTGTCTCCAACCGTATTTCTGTTAGTTTGTCCATATCTGCCTCCTCTCATTTTCTTAATATTTGTCAAATCTTGCTGAACCCTTTTTAATAAGGACTTGAACGCATGTGCTGAGGTTTAACTGTTAATTATGCAAATTTTAAATTTGGAATTTTCACTAACAAATAGATTCCTTTTCTTTTTAAGTGTTATTTATGTTTGTCAATTGTACTGTTTAGACTATTTTTTACTGTCCATATATTCAATAATGCCAGACAATAGCAGCCGGGATGTTGTTTTCTGGAATTATTTATCTCAGTCACTTTTAAAATAATTTAATTAAAATATTAAATTTTAAAATATTATTAATTAAATTAATTAATTATTTAAATTAATTGATTGGATGTCCAATACCTTATACATTGTTCAATAATTATTTAATTGTTTACCTCCACTGGATAAAACAGTGAAATTTTTAAGATTTCGCTTTACCGAAAATCACCCTTACACCGAAGATAACCCAACCCATACATGGGGTTCTTCAAAAAAGGTGAGAAAGTAGCTCTCCTTCAAAG
>DWNR01002545.1:0-12894 GCA_018250455.1 Polygonus leo
GATACTCTCTGCCTACCCCGTTAGGGATTTGGCGTGAAGATATGTATGTATAATAATTTAATTTAGATTTGACTGTTCTTTAATTATTATTTTCATTTCAATTAATTTTAATATTGATTAGAGTAACTGGTATATCCGTACAAATTAATGTTATAATAAATAAATTTAGGCCTCAAGGGTAGCAACGCATCTGTGGTCATCAGGTACGATTAAATCGTACTTGGGAATGATTACTAATGTCCATGGGCGGTAGTGACCACTTACCACCAGGTGGACTGCATGCTCGATTCCTTTCGTCATTCGATAAAAAATAAGCTGTACAAAAATAAATAAATTACCTTTAGTTCCTCATATTTCTCTAGAGGAACTGTATTTTTCCCTGGTTTTGTGTCTGTGTCATCCTCATCAAAGGTCGATTGGAATTCCTCTCTGATATTTTCTACCTCCTGAAAAACACAAAATGGTTACCTAATATCCAAAAATAGCTCATGAGTTGGCCTTGATGCCCGGATGACATCTTTAAGGTGTACGGATTGATACAGAAGTCCGGCTCCTAAACCGACCTAAAGTGGCGCATGCCGTCTTAAAATAGCATGAGATTCCCAATTGAAGTCAGCCGAATGGAATTGAAACGTCTAGTTCCAAGTTTCTATATATCAACATATATTAATAAGATTCAAGCAAAAAAATATATACTATAAGAATTTTGACATTTACTTTTGCGGTACTTAATTAATATGTAATAGTTTTTATTGAAAATCTGAAACGTAAATAATGACCAAAATTAGCCGAATAGATCTTCTGTACCATTCCTATTGGACACATGTTTTTATTCAATCGACCATATCCAGAAAATCTTAACAGATTATTGGTCGAATCCGGAACTTTCATGTCGCACGCCGGTTTTCTCTGTTGCCTCTGGGAATTCTCAGCTTAACTCGGGTTGAGTCTCACCTTACATTGCCGATCTTACCTCGCTTCACAAAATATTCAATACGCGAAGAATTCAATAACAACGTTTAATAACGAAGCAATTATATATATTCCCGGATTATTCCATTGATGTGTCTACAGTACATTAAGTTTCCATCACGTAATGCCTCAACGTTAACTTCCAGCGGGTTCGTTTAACAAAATACTTTAAGACAAAATTCTTATGTAAGAACTAGCTGACCCGGCAAACGTTGTTCTGCCATATAAAATATTACTGAATTTCCCGTGGGAATTAACGTTTTTCCCGCAGTAAAAAGTGTTCTAAATGTTGACCAGGCTTAGTATCTATACACCAAAAAAAGTTTCATTCGAATCCGTCCAGTAGTTTCGGAGATTAGCCCGAACAAACAGTTTTATTTTACTGTTTTATTATATGTATAGATAAAAATATAATAACCGCGTCCCCACCGACGAGTAACCTCGGGCATTTGCTGCTTAACATTTGCCGTTTGATGTAGCCTCGGTCTCGAGTTTAATGCGCAATGCTGCCACGCGAGGCAATACCGAGTTAAACCCGGAGGACGCAACCTCAGCCGAGCTGGTGCGTGTTTGCCTCGAGCGTGGCACACCCTTACCAACTGGACTTACCTCGCGAGGCTACCCGCTCTGTAGGAATGCGGCTAAAGGTGAATGTATAATATATGTTGATAATAACTTTATGCTTAACTCATACCAATATATATGGGCCTGTATAAGCAGATAAAATTTCTAGTGTCAACTTGATCCATTTATTTTCCTCGGACAGCATGAGTTTTCTCGGAGGAATTATACAAAAATGGTCCTTGCAATATAAATAGACGGTGACTACGTAATTGTACTTGGTCTTATAACATTTTGTTATACGAGCGTTACAAACAGAAAAAAATACCAAAAAAATTGTCTCTGAAATCCGCCCGAAATCCGCTTCATATTTACTCTCTGGATCCAAATCGCTTACCTCCTCTTTACTTTTACCTGATACCACTGTAACCCTTGTATACCTTGACACCGCAACTGTTGAACAAAACGGGCTCCCTTTGACTTACCGCCACGCTGCCCATAATTATGACGCAGAATCTACACTCTACTACTATTGGACATCAATTAAGGAGTGAGTTTTTTCAAGATTTTACGTATTATTTTCTATATTTACTGTTTTTTTCTACATTAAATAATTCCAGACTAAAAAGTAAATCAATTTTCTTAACCTACTTTAACAGAACAAAAAAGAAATAAGTCCTTGTTAAAAAGTCACTTCCTAATAATATCACTATATTAAATGTTGAGGCATTAAGTGGGTATACTTAAATGTCAGTTTGTCTGTTCTCAGTTAGAAAACATTTTCTCTCATTAAAAGTTTATAGTTGCTGTTGGTTAATTTGGACAAAACTGGTTTAACTAGACATAACTAGTTTGAAGTAGTTAAAACACGTTTGAAGAGTAGCTTTCACCTTCGGGATCAAACTCCTTAGTAGCCTCCAACATCTCTCATGGGCAGAAGTGTGTTACGTGTACGCCAAAATTATTTCTATTGACAATTTCACAAGGTAGTCGATGTAAGCGTATTCTCTCATCAGTGTACTCACAACTTTACAAGACAATATTCCAAGTACTTAGTTGTAAATTAGCAGAAGTAAGGCTTCTGTAAATTTTCTCATGATTTCTATAACTTAACTGACGGTGATACGAGAAAACAGACGAAGTGAAGTCAAATAGACTAAATGCAATCTATAAAACGCAATCTTAACGTATTTGCACTAATTGTAACTGTAAAAGTAACTGTCCAGTTGGTATATATAGTATGATAGTGTAGCTGTCAAGCTGGTATGGACCATACCAGCACTGTAACATTGTAAAATTTTTAGTTTTAATAAATCTGTATTATTTTTAAGAAGTTCTACTTTTGTCCCTCTTACGTAAACTGAAACATTTTTTTTAATACGAGCCTTTATGTAGTTACATACGTTTTCAATAACTTTTAAAGAAGTACAACTTCTAACAAGCATTGAAGCTGCTGTTTAACTTTTCTTACTTTGTCCGTTAACTTAACTGTCCGTTAACTTAGTCTATTTAAGTCCTTCGTCCGTATTCCTAGCCACCCATTTGAAGCGTACCTCTGTCATTTTGAGCCACATCTCGATGTTCCTGCGCTGCTGTTTGGTGAAGTGGTCGGAAACGCGCTGGTGTTTCGCCGCTGACAGAATTTTCGCTACCTGCTCGACTGTTGTTTGATAAAACTAAATTTTAAGATTCTGTGCATATTATAATCACTTCAGTAATCTATGAAATCTGAGTAGAAATCCAAAGTTAATTCGAATATAAAATGTATCATCATGTTGGTTCAAAATTTAAGCGCTTAAAGAAATGTCCGCTTGCTTTTAACCATATTATTTTATTTATATACGCGTGGGATTTATATGTAAGTAGTATATTAATATATTCCCAACATTTTAATCGAACAAGCTGCCATAAAAATGTGTCTATGACAGCCAATTATGATATAATAGATACAACTATTATTATTTATACCGAAAACTGCTTTGATTATAATGTGCACATTGCTTTTCTTATTAAATTACTAAGCGTTCTAATAAATAACTATCCACTGATGTTGTTATACATAGGCGCTCAATGAGATAACATACATAAGCTATTTTTTAAACAATTTTAGGCAGTTTCTAAAAGCATTTGGTGTTCTTAGAATTTAATCAATAAATAATTGTTCGAAAACATTAATGTTTACAATACCCATCTAATGTATGCTGACGAACTTCATGTATACTATAAAAGTAATACACGTAGGCGTTCTGCTGCTGCTCAGAAAATGTTTAAGATACATAACGTCATAGCTATGCTCTTTTTGCATAAAGGCCCTCAGTTGACTGTTACTCGAAAGTTCCAGATTGTTTCGTAATTAAAAAATATCCCATATTCAATTACCCCCAGACCCTAAATCCCTAAATCAACACCAGCCTAAGACGTCCTAAGGTCTTTAAATGTACTGCCCAAGATAAATATTGTAATAGTGGATATTTTTGTCAATAAGTGAATTTATCATCTGTTTTTCCATTTGCAAATATCGACTAATTAATTTAGACGTGATTATGATTAGCGTGTATGAAAATTTTAAGGACATTTTTATAATCGTACGCATTTCAATATACCTGCTTATATAGGCCACCAAGTCTTTTACGATTGGTCAAAGGAGCCAAGAATAAACAATTTTAGCGATTATAAAAATGTCCTGAGAAGAACTAATATGTATATGCTCGGCTATAAAATCAAACCTCACACAATTAAGCCGTATTTTGTATCATTTATGCAGGAGTGGTTCTGCTTTACCATCCTGATTAGTAGTAATATACCAATCTTTGAGGCTTAACATTAACATTGCTGAGCACTCCTCTGTAGACTCACAAGCCGTCTAGACCCATTAAGCATTTTCTGATCACCAACTTCACACAGCAGTCAATCTACCATCTCTTGATAACCGCCAAAGAGTTTTTCCACAGCATGTATGCTCGGGACGAAAGCCCAAATCCTCACCATAAGCCTGTCCCCACCACATCCTATCCTCTCAAGACCCATTCGCTTCCATGGGATCTCTTAGGGTAGATCCATCTGAGCAGGACTACGTCAACTCAGGATTAACTCACTGACAGCCTGCTTCCTTTCCCCTTGCTCGATGGAGGAATAAATTACTCCACGAGTAGACACCTTGAAGATTGTCCGGGTGATGAGGAGCCCCTCCCGTAGACCCTTGACCGTAGGAGACAGTGCCATGGCGTGTGGGACCTCCAATTTGTTATCATTCATCTTGCAACTTACCTATTTCTTGAATTGAACTTACCAATCCCTTCCAAATCAAACTTGAAGAATGCTATTGATTTACCATTTTTTTCCTTAACATACAAAACCCCACTATATATGTTACAGTGAACTTTACATGTCTATCATCGGATAATATAGAAATTAGTTAAGGCGGTTCCTTGTAACAGTAAACGAGATTATCGCTAAAACCTATTGCACGAGAATAGACAATGCAAATGGCGCAATATTTTTTATGAGATTGACGTGACAAACGGATTTTACTCCGAACTCCAACAACAACGCATCTGTGATCAAACTTACGTATGACCCAATCGTACTTGAGGATGATTACTGATGTCCATGGGCAGAGCCGGATTAACCCTGTCTGGGCCTGTAGGCAATACAATTTTTTGGCCCCTTTTCTTTACCTATTCTGACTGACTAAATCATGTGATGTATTTTTTTGCCTTCTACCCACATTTCTGAATACACTTCCCGATATAGGCGTGGATGACGTTCTAAGAGCGGGTTCAGACACAGGCTCAACGCGGTTTAGCTGCGTGTTAGTACGGAGTCACCTCAAGCTCCTCGTGCTATCACACTTTTTTTTTGCAGACTGCAGTGGGCCACTGTCGATCCTGGGCCCCTAGGCAGTTGCCTACTCTGTCTTAAGGTTAATCCGGCTCTGACTCCCTGCCTACATCGTTAGGGATTTGGCGTGAAGATGTGTATGTATGTAAAAAGTAAACGTGTTATAAAATAAAAATTCTGTAACATGATACTCATTCAGCCATACTACGATATACGAGTATACGGATTTCTTTCGTAAAATGCTTAATTGATTATTTGTAACGTTTAGCCCTACCGGCAGTACTCAAGATATTTACAGATGTGTAAGTGCTCCCAATCTCCGAACTATACTGAGCAATCAAGCCATACCGCCAATCAGTTCAATTATGGGTAATTACTGTAATCACCACTCTCACCACTTACCCACACGGGATGGGCAATTACGTCGATGGTCGTTGCGTTTCGTTCAAGCTGACACGGGTAAATCTGCATGTAGTGTAATAAAATCTTGCAAGTAGCCTCATAATAAGCCAAGCTAAGTGAATTTAATGTTATTTACCGCATCGGTGATAGCGGATAAAGTTATAGCGGAAATTGCGATTTGCTATTTTTAATTTTTATGCAGTACTGATAGCCGAATGAAGCAATGATAGCCTAGTGAAGCATTGAAATCCTGCCCTAAGTTATGCTATGCGATTGAAGGAACACATAGAGTTAAAGTAGAAAATGAGGGATTTGCATCTTTTAATGTTTTTCAGCGGTGATAGCCTAGTGAAGCAATGATATCCGAGAGAGAGGTCAAGATTCTGATTTTTCACACTAATATCCTATGGCGTAAATCTCAGTCCCACATTTTATTGTTTTGATTGAAATTAGATGTGTTTGTATTAATGTTATTATAAGTATTTGTAAATAAATATAAAAACAACACTGAGTTTAGAAAACACAAATTACGTAACTTAAATAAATTGAAAAAAGGAAAATAATTCAATCAGATCAAACATCGATGCGTATAGCCCTTACTGACTCAGGTAAATCTGCACGTAGTGTAGTAAAATTTTGCTAATTTGTTACAGTTGAATTTAATATGATGATAGCGAATAGAGTTATAGCGAAACTTGTGGCATTCGCATATAAAATTTATTCAGTGTTAACATTCTCAGTTCTAATTATGGATTAAAATATCACTTGCTAATCAGTGACGGAAAGCATCATGAAAAAATCATAGTGAGGGTATAGCTTAAGAAATTTTCACTTGACCAGCGCGGTGGACTACGACCTAAATTTATCTCATCGTGAAAAAAGCTGCCTATCAGCTACTCGTAATGGTACAATGGGTTGTGATGGTGAATCTACCGATTTACCTATCTGCTCCTCTTCATCTGTTTGGTTTACCTGTGTGAACAAAAAAATACAATTAATGTAACACGATCTTGAAGCATTATATGAAATAAATGTTCTTTGTATGATAGTCAAATTTCGCTACTAGCCTGTATGCCATAAAATTGTTTGTTGGAATAAATTGATGGGTTTGATGTAAAACATTATGTTTTTCTTCGCTTATTAACTTGTGTATCCTATTAAAATGCTGGATATTTTTAATTTGTTTGATTGCATGTGTTTGTGTATTGTACATCGTAATGTGGGACACATTGGGTGGGTGTGGGTGTTCTGCTAAAACTGACCAAAAAAAATAATTTCTTTCTTTTTATTTTGAAAAAAAAAGCTTTTTTTCATAAAAAAAAATAATATTAATTTCTTACAAATCTGTTCAAAACAATTATCCGTTCATTTCATAACGCAGAACGTGTTTACTTATTATAGATACAACAATGATATCATACGTTTGTACCTGTGGCCTACTAAAATTATCTAAACAAATTAATGTTCTCACTGATTACAATTCACTTCTGACTCGGTAAGTAATAAAATCAGTTATCAGCTATTTAACTAACAAGCATTTGTATCATACATGTGATTTCCATTAGTAACACATACAATTATTCGATGATTATAATTATGATAAAACATCTGATTAAATCAGTGGCTGATAATCTGATTGTTAAGTTATCAATGACGCCAGGTGGTAGAAATTGTTTAGTACGACCGGGGAAGTACCTGCCACCCTCATAATCCATCGTGAAGCAATACTTGCCTAGGGGTTTTGTGAGACATGGCTGCCGGCTATATTTATGATCGAGGCGAACATCATTTCTTAAGGGTAGCATCGCATTAGTGGTCAACCTCAGGTAAGATTTAATTGTACTTGGGAGGGATCACTATGTCCATCGGCGGCAGTGACCACTAATCATCAGATGGAGTGCAAGCTCGTTTGCTAGCTTCGTTCGATAAAGAAATGATTTTTTAGGGTTTCATACTATGCAGTGCCAATGAAACCCTGTTAATAAGACTGTTGGAGAACCATCCGTCCTTCTGTCCGTCTGAAACACGACTGTATCTCTCGATGTATCTATTTGTTTTACTACGTGTGTTACTACAACAATTAAGCTATTAGTAGCAATCAAACAAAGCGCTATCAAACAATTTAAAAACAAAGCCGATGGATTTTCATCCGAAACCTTCGTCTTTATATTAAAATCTTTTAATATCTCACTTCATTTATTATCAAATAACATTTAATAGCCATGTCACATTCGTTTTAAATGACACGAAAAATGTGTTCCCGGCATTGTAGCTTGACAGTTCTTGTTAAAAATACAACGGAACTTTACATCTTAAAATTCGATGAATATTATTTAGATGTTTTAAAAAATGTAGGTTTTTTGTAACTAAATTTTTGCAATTCATAACCTATTGTGGAGTTTGTAAGAATAATCAGCGAAATGCGAGTCAAAGAGAAAAGGTTAGCCCCTTTTTTCACTTTTTTATTTCTGGTAGTTCTTATAATTAATTATATATAATAAATAAAATTTTAATAGCCTACCAATTTTTTTTTATATCTATCTACCTAGCAATAAGGCAGACGGGCTACCTGATGGTAAGAAGTCACCGTCGCCTACGGACATTTGCAGCACCAGAGGGACTGCCAATGCATTGCCGGCTTTGGAAGAGAGCTCTTTTCCAACCCAGGTGACAGACGGACAGCTAAGTCTTAGTAATAGTACCCTAAAAACCAACAAAACAATACCATATTTAGAGACTACAAAGCAAATATCAATACGACACACAATTGATCCATTACAATATTGTTCTTTTACAAATCTCTTTGAATAAACAACCTAAAACAATTACACAAAGACCAAACAAGCCCAATCGTGACATTACGAAAGTAGTTAGGATTAAGACGAGGCTAACTGTGATGAGTTTACAAAATGAGTTTTGTTAATTAACTTAATTAAAGTACCCAGGGTATAGTCACATTCTTATAAAGGACGGCTAAGTTCAATTAGGACATATTTTAGGACTTAATCTCTTTGAGACCTACCTGTTAGTCGTTATAATTTTACTTGCAACTTGGCAATTCGAAGAAAGACCTTTTTGGTTTAACAAGAACTCACCTTACACATAAAGTGTAAAAACAAAGTTTTGTTTTTGTTGGCTATATCTTCATACTATAGGTATGGTAAATTTGTACGTGCAATATCTAACAAAATTGAAAAAAAAATTTATGGTCAAATGAAATCTGAAGTATAGGTGAGGACTAAACGAATTATTCTACTTTATTGTTACCTTTTAGACCTTGTGATACCACCGCCTCCCTCATAATCCTCCGTGAAACAATTATTACTTTTCGATTTGGAAAGGCGTGGTTGCCGGGCACACTTATGCACGAGGCGAACAGCTTAGTCCTCAGGGGTAGCAACGCATCTGTGATCAAAGTTATATATGATCTGTTTGTACTTGGGATTACTTACCATCAGGCAGATTACATGCTCGTTTGCTACCTTTATATGATAAAAAAACCTTTAATCTTTTTCAAAAAATAAGAGATCTAGTTGGGTTAATTTCCTAAACTACATATTAACTATGCATAGATAAATGAAAGTCTTATATAAATTTTATATGTTCAAATAATAATAAATGTTTTTGGAAGATAATTTAATTCCCCATTAGCAGTTAGTGCAATTAAATCAAATACATATGTAAATGTAAGAGATACTAAAGCCGCCATCTGTAAATGGTAAGAAAATAAAGCCATTCTCTTTGGAACATCACTTAGGGGCTTAGCGGAACTACTTAAAAATCCATTGCTCCAGCGCTCCGACATTGATGTTTTGAAAGAAAATATCGCGAAAAAGCAAAAATCCTTTCAACAAATTTAAAACGCATTAAGACTACAATAAATAAAAGAGGATACGTGTTTAGGACAAATATATACGTGAGAAACTATTCACTTTTTAATCTATATAAGTAGTCATAGAATTTTTCAAATTTAATAGTCTCATGTGTTCTTTGGGATCTTTGTTAGAATATTATGAGAGAATTTTGCTTTATTCATATCAAACATTGTCAAACTAATTCATTTCATTCTATTTGTGGCAATTTCTTAAAATATATTGTGGGATCCTTGGCTAAGAGTCATGAAATAACTTCCAAGAATATAGGAAATTTAACGCTGCGAAATTATTCCGTCTAATATTTCTATCTCCTCAATCTAATATAAGGAAATCGATGAAAAATTTCCTTAAACGTACCTACAATCGCACGACACAATATTAAATTTATCCAACTGACGCAATTGCGTCCTGATGGCAGCGTAACGTTACGAAGTGGTCGCAATACGTAAAAAGAGGAAAACGAAATCAATCCAATAAAGACGGGAACTGAGGGAAACCAAGCCATAGAAGGAGATGGAAAATAAGCAAGGAACAATAGAACAGGACAAAGAAACAATTTATTTCTCGCACCTAAACTGAATGGTGTAAACAATAAAAGTTTTGGAGAAGTTCGCACTTATTCGAAAGGGTTCGCAAGTAATGAATAATATTGATAAATTATTCAAAACGCAATCGCATTATATTCGAGTTGGCTATGAAATTTTACGGCGCCGCCGGTGAAGTTTCACCCTTTTCAGTCGATTTATGGATTTTGTTTTGTTTGAACTGTAATTAAAATTTTTACGATCCAATCCGAAGATCCGCTGAGTCGAACGACAGTCTTCCTCTGCAAAGTGAATATTTGAAAAGATGCAAATTGCATTTCGATGTCTCAATACCAAAGCAAGATGGTTCGTTTTATACTTAAGCAATCTGCCTTGCTTTTTTTAAATTTAAGCAAAATGCATCCGTCTACAGTTTTAAATTAACATCTTTAAATCAACATTTATATTAACATCATCGCGGAATTCGCACATTTTAAATTTTACTATGTAAATGGTACTCATAATACACGGATTTGGGTGCCAATATTTCGACCCAGTTGCAAGGATCGTGGTCACGGCGAAACTGGTGGTGTGGTAAAAATGTTGACAATACGCACCATTTCTTTTTTCGCACCATTGCTTAATCACATTGGAAGTTATAGAAATAATATAACGGGTACATTTCAATTTTTTACCAAAATACGACAGCGACAAATATTTCACCATAGACCATAGAATTATTTTTAAGATTCTTTAAAAATAATTCTATGGTTATATGATTCTGACCTAAATTTGACATAAAGAAGCAAAATTGTCGAAAACTTGCGCAAAAGGCGGCACCGAGCCCATTGTTCGTATTATCGAGCGAACCCTTTAACTTTAAATCAAGAGGCAATTCGACCGATTGTCCCATTTGCAGCGCTCCGACCTCTGTTGCCGGGACACCTTGGGACAATGGTATAAAATTGGCCGGTTTAAGGGTTAAATTAAGAGATGCATCAAATTCCGATATAGATACATTAGTATACTGTTTATTTACTATTTATAAAAAATGACAGTTTCATAAACTAATATGTGCAAAATAAATATAGTTGATATGTGATAAATTAAAATTTGTAATATTAAACCATTGATTGATTTTATACTTTTTGACCAGTATCGTATCGTCCACTACGCTATGCTAATGTTAGACACTACGCCACGGTGTGTGTGGGGCTGCCCCTGAGACTGGTCTGACCATTCCTACTTGTCAGGCGTCCCCGGCGGAGTCATGGATGTGTGTGAGAGCGGTCCTGTGTCTCCGCCACTCAGTGACGTGAGGTGGAATACTGTAAAGTCGGTTGAGCCCGATATTACCCTTCTTCGGCCCCTATGGAGGAGAGTACCCGTTCTGGGTTTACCTGACGAAAAAAAATTTCGACTTATACCTAGAAGAATTAGAAATTACATATTTTTGTTACAAAAGACACTCGATGAACAGAAGTTTTACAACCGAATCAATGTTGCGACATAATTCATTGTTTTATGTTCCGACAATATAAAAAAAATGTAGAGTCTATTAAAATGCTACATTTTTTGGTAATTGGGATTTGTCAGAAAACAAATTTTTATTATTTACATGTCAAAGGGAATGTTCAATATTTTTATTACAAATAAAAAAATTGAAAACTCGTCCTAGAAAATCCTATCAAAACTACTCTGGTATCCATAGTCATTTAAAAAATCTAAGATTAAAAAAAACTAAAAAATGCCCAAAACATAAAAAAAGTTTTAAGCATCGACCATCCTTATCACCTATCGGATCAAATTGTGAATCTAAACCATTTTCGATTCAACTTAGTCTCACACAAAAAAATCTTCAAATCGATCTAGGTGTTTAGGAAGAGTTCAATGACTAACACGCAATCATAAGAATTATATATAATAGATATTACAAAATTGATCATCATTTGCTTTAAAGGTGTAGTCAAACTGTATGATGCCAACAATTTCTACAAACAAATATGCAACCCTTCTCTTGTTAAATAATCACTATTCAATGGTTTCAGTAATCCTATTGTACTGTTGTATTCCTTTGGATACGGAACCCTAAATATCGGTTGGGTTTAATTTGCGTGTATAAACCAATTTACATGTATGAAAAGTATACAAATGTATTGGTAGCCACGAAAAATAATATTAAAAACAAACAAACTCAGAGGGCACGCAACCGGTTAGAGTGGCGCCTATTAGGGGTGGCCTATGTCCAGCAGGGGACCTCAAAAGGCTTGTGGATGGATGGATGGAAACAAAGTACTTTTGAGGACCCGCGTGGCGCAGCGGCCACCATACCGGTCTGCCGCGCAGAGGATCTCGGGTTCGATTCCCGACCCGACAGTTAAACGATGAATTTAGATTTCTGGTCTGGGTGTTTGTGCATACGTCTTGTTTGTGTCAATGGTACCTACAGGGAATCCTAGTGTGGGGCTATAAGTGTACAGGACGTTATTTATTTACTTCCAAGCCACAAAATTAGTTAGAAAATGAAAAACAAATGTTTCATATTACTTCCATAAAACATCTATACATATAATATCTATCTATCTTCTATCTATACATATAATAAAGCTAAAGGGGGTCGAAAGTCTGTACATGGAATATATTAAAAAAAAAGTTGGCTAGGAATACTTAGGATCGATAACAGAACACGTTCCAACAGTTTTTAGAATTTTTGTCTGTTT
>DWNR01002546.1:0-12891 GCA_018250455.1 Polygonus leo
CAGTAATTCCTGAGATTAGCGCGTTCAAACAAACAAACATAAAAACTTTTCAACTATTTATTAGCATAGATATCGTAAAATAGCAGTATGATGCACTAAATATAATGAACAAAATGCCATGTGGTAGAACTCGTTTAGTTTGACCGGGTAGGTACCACCGCCAAATCTTGTGTGAGGCGAATATCTTAGTCTTTAGGGGTAGCAACGCATTTGTAGTCGACCTCAGCTACGATTAAATCATACTTGGGCACGATTACCATGGTTCATGGGCGGCAGAGACCTCTTACCATCAGGTGGACTACATACTCGTTTGCTACCTTCATTCGATTAAAATAATAATAAAACACAAAATGTTAGCAAACGAGACAGTCAGCCACAACTAGGCCAAAGCAGAGTTAGGTTGTATAATATTAAACATAGGCAAAAAGATTGAGCACCGCCGTCACTAAACGCTTGGTTTGCGAGGAAATTTCGCTCAACTTTTAATGAATAGCTCTCCTCATTCTGTATGGGACATTGTTAAAGCGATTTTAAGCGAGTTTTTAAAAGGAGCCATCGTATTGTACTTCCTATTATGGCTTGTTCTACGATTTTCCATTTAACCTGCTTGTTTGTCAATTAGTTATTAATGAACCATGTTAGTTAATCGATACAGTTTAATTGAGATCATTTCTATTAGTCAAATGGAATTTGTAACAAAAAATAACAATAAATCTTTGCGTCAAATATAGTATAGTTTTTTTGTTGATGTTCTTATCAGTAATCAATTTAAAAATTTACAGAATGGCATAGAAAAACACTTTATTTTTACAAAAAATGAAACAGTTAACGCTCTTCGTCTTAGTCTAAGTCTTAAGTGTAGAATATAATATTATTAGGGTATCTAGTTGTAGATAATAGAATTTGTTATTCGCTGAAGAAAAACAATGGTGATACTACCACTTGTATCTTATCACTAATGAAATGAAATGAATGAAATACATGAAATAATCTTAGTTTTATTTATCAAATAAATGCACGCTGTCCACCTGATGATAGGTCACTGCCGCTCATGGACATCAATAATCATCACAAGTACGATTGAATCATATCTGAGTTTAATCACAGATGCGTTGCCACCCCTGAGGACTAAGATGTTCGCCTCGTATATAAGAATAGTTGGACATCACGCCTCTCCAAATCGAAGAACAAAAGAATTGCTTCACGGAGGGATATGAGGGTGGCAAATGTACCTCCCCGGTCAAACCACGCGAGTTCTACCACCTGCCATCTTAGTCTTAGACTTCAAAGGTAACAACAAGATTAATTATAAATGTCGACGAGCGGCAGCGGTCATATAACATCAGATAGACTAGAGAAGTGAGGCAGGTTAGTAAAGTAATACTTGTAAAGTCTTTTTAAATTCACATAGGTATATAGAATGTTCCTCACGGAGCTGGTTTTAAATAACGTTCCCAGTATCGGAGGTCAAACGCACGCGAGGGACGTCGTACCGTTTTAGAACGTGATACTTTGTAATAATATCTTATAATCTTCCGTGAAACTAATTTATACTATTTCGATTTTGGCGATGCGTGTTTGCCGGCTTTACTGACACACGAAGCAAATATAGAGGATTATGATAGTCCTTAAGAGTCCAATCGTAATTGGAGTTGAGTATAAATGTCAATAAGCAGCAGTCACTTACGACCACATATACAAGTAAAGTATTTTTTTTTATTGTGTAAAGGTTTACACGAATCTGCAGTTCACCTGATGGTAGGTCACTGCCACCATGAACAAAATGGACATCAATAGCCATCCCCAAGTACAATTGATCATACCTTTGATCATAGATGCGTTGCTACCCCTGAGGACTAAGATTTTCTCCTCATGTATAAGTAGATTTAGTTGGGTACATATTCCTCACATAGGTGTTTTTAAATAACTTTCCGGTAATGGTCTTTTCAAATTCACGTAGGTATATGGAATGCTCCTCACGGAACTGTTTTTAAATAACCTTCCCAGTATCGGAGGTCAAACGCACGCGAGGGACATCGTACCGTTTTAAAACGTGCACTGACTTTACTAATGTGGAAATTTCATTTTTAATTTTACACGACGTCTAGTATATGAATATGATGCTACGACTTTCTTCATATTAGATTTAAAATGAGCCGTTAAAATTTAGAGAAGAAGCGACCGAATTCGATTTAAACATGGTAATTACACTAAATAACTATTAAATAAACAAAGGACTCACTAAGCAAATAAAAATTACGTTAAACGATGTGAATCCCAGAATGTATACTAATCATGAGGTTTAGTGAGGCAGATATCTGAATGTTTACCGAAGATTTACTCAATTTTATACACTTAATCCTTGACAAGAAAAAAAGACAACTGAGGAAAAGAAGTCGTTTATTTATGAAATGAACAGACCACTTTAATTAATAGGAGAATTAAATTTCCCTTTATACACTTGTAATAGAATTCCGACAGTAACATTAATAAAGAAAAACCTAATATTAAGGCATATCACATAGAGTTTTCATCTGGAAAGAGTAGAATAGAGGAGAACGGTGCTCTATAAAATATTTCAATGTCGGATGCAACTCACCGATTTGCAGCGAATCCATTTCAATAGCGTTTAATGCAACGAAATCCATTGATACTGCATTTTCTGAACAAAACTGATTTTTAAGGTTCCGTACCCAAAAAGTGGCACAGGAACCCATGTGCGGCTCATACTTGACCAATTTTTTGGAATACTAGTGGACCCGGTAATATGTCATTCTACTTCTTTATAAGCAGTCCATTGTACAATGGTCGGTGTGGACAAAGCTCTTTAAAGGTCAATTTTACCTAGAATAAAACATCTTGATGATTAGAGGCACCGTCATTGTTCTTTTTTATATTATACAGGTAACAAAGCAGCCTGCAGTCTACCAGTAGTAAGTGATTACTGTAGCCCATGGACAGTTCCAAGTAATATAAATAGGAATAAATTACCTAAGATTGATCGTAGACGCGTTGCTACTCCTAAGCTAACTTTGTTTAAGTACAACTCCACCCATGAATCTTGTGTTTCAGTCGGACGGAAAAAAACATTAGATTACGGAGAATATTTTAATAAAGAATAAGACAGGTAACCGATTAAAAATTTCATCAAACAAAGTAGAATAGGGCAGAACGGTGCCATTACGATACGAAACGCTAAAAAGACACCAGTCTACGAGAAATTATAAGGAGTTATAAAGTAATCTTAACACAGATTAAGACAGGTAACCTGTTCAAAATTTCATCAAACAGAGTAGAATAGGGCAGAACGGTGTCCCATAAAATATTTCAGTGTCGGCTGCAACTCACCGATTTATTGCAGCTCCGTTTCACTGGCGCTTAATGCGACGACCCATTGATGCTGGATTTGCTAAACCCAATTGCATATTAGAAGAATAGTATTACGACTACTACCCTGTTTACTTTTCATAAGGGGTATATTTTGAAAATGTTGGTATCATGTACATGTTCTTTTAATTTATAAATAAGTAATAAAAATGAATTTAAAACCCAAAAACAAAACGACTAAAACTTATGATAATAACCACCTATTTGGATTTTACTTTATGATATGTACATTTATTAAATTATTGATTGTTTTTTTTAAGATAGCACTGTTTTAATTTCGATGCTAATGTTTTACGTTAGGTTGCAAATACAAGACAATCCTGATCTCCAAGACTCTTTTCTTTTTGATACTTTGTTTAAATAAAAATTCTGTTCAAGATAGTTCTTTATTTTATTCAAAGGTTTTATTCAAGTTTCAATAGAATTAAGTTCCGCATAACTTTTCACGTGTTCAATGTATCGAAAGCCATTGACAGATCGTGTGTTATATATGGATGTAGAGGAAACTAGAAATACCTAACTTTAGTATGCAGTTTCAAGTAATGCCTACACAGCCTTAATCATTGTGCTCGAACAAATATCTAGTTTTATGGAGCGTTGAAAATTCTGTCTTGTGTGAGAGTAATCTTATGTGAAAAGTTTTAACATATTTAGGACGGGTCTAAGTCCATAGTCGGACCGTAGCTCCAGAATAAGAACTCTAGAAATCTTTAGGGTTAAGAGTGGCTAATATGATTTGCAATAAATTTCCCCATCTTTAATTAAAAGAATCGTCTAAAGTTCTGTATTAAAAATCAAGTAAGAAGAAGACTAAAACGATTATTTCCGTCCACATGAAACGAACAAAAACATTTAAACTTTCCAAAAATTTAAAACATTAAATTATATCGTAACAAAAAGCACAGTTATAATTATAGAATCACTTCAATATATCTATTTGTACGTGCTCATATCGTGTACATCAGTTGTCCAATTATGTATTTAAATCCCATCAAATCGTTATTTGTTATATTTATCGCCAAAATTCAAGTGTTCAAGTTAAATTATTACACTATAGCTCGATTTATCATTTGATGTACATGCTTACAACATTAAAACCGCTGTACAAACAAATAGTGAAAACGTTAAACACGTTTAAACAACAAACACTACAAAACGTGCTAATTCGTCAACCTCAGACCACCAAAAGTGATTTAAACCTAAAGTAGATAAACAGCTAGACGAATAAGTCAGTGCTATGTTAACAAAAGGGGAAGCCAATGCTATCAACTATGCTCTCAACGTAAACAAATGACTGTTGACCGTCCCCCTCTGATATAGCTTGATGAATAAGCGAACGAATCTACACCAATTAACCACGGTATACTGGCACTGCTAATTGGAAGATATAAAGCGATTTTATGCACGTTTATATTTTATTTTCGGACCCCGTGGTTCTGTTATTGAATTGTTTATTGCGTGCTTTTGTAATATCTGTCTGATAGTTACGGTAAGTAGTGGAACGGTTTTGTGGATTTTCGATTCTGATTTTAAGGGGATTTAAAGGACATTATTGTTTTAGATACAAAAGTGCTTTGTACGGGTTTTTCAATTAAATATGATTGACATGGAAATACAACAAATCAATCGAGAGATTAATAGAGATAAAACTTTTTACTATGTGAACTGATATGAAACTGAGTTTGATTGTTACATCGTTTTAAAGTAGTTTTTATTCGTAAGGAATTTATGCAAAGGGTAGATAAATATTAAAAATTACTATTAACGTGTAAATAAAATATACTCATTTCTAATATAAATCATCTTTAAAACTTTAGAATTTATTCGAACATTTTATCATCGCTTCTGGAATAACAAGTCTTCAAATTTTACATCGAGACAAGATAAAGATGCAATCCTATTTACTCCCAAAGCAACAACAAGACTTATCAAATAACAAGTCAGTTCAAAGAGTTTCGTCTGAGGCGCCGACACCGCAAGCTCAATTTCAGTGATATGTTCAACCACAATTTTCATTCCGATGCTATGTTCAGCACAATATTCCTCATGCCAGTGATATGTTGGACCACAAAATTCTTCATTTTAGTTATATTCCCAACCGCTATATTCTCCAATTTCCTCCTCCGACTTGAGTGCGCTCGGGACGTCACCTTGCACCTTAGATGTTAACATTTTACGTGCTTCGTTTAAATGAGAGGGTGGCTTGATATAAAATGTAGCACTTTGAATGACTTAAAGTTTTTCTATGTGATATTAAACGTGTTTTGAATTATTGACGTGTGTTATTGGAGTTAATTTTTCTTCTATTAATGAATTTATAGTTTTTACTGAATTTAATACTCTCTGCTATTGGCTCAAAATAGTAGTTATTATCTCGTCAGTGTTGAACGAGGGAAAATTTTCTTTTGATATTGAAATCCTGGAGTACAGGCTTGCACAATTCTATTATTCTATTTTCATGATTATTTTAAAATCTACAAAATCTTTGTTATTTTCTAGAAACATACTTTCACCATTCTTTCCAAAGTTAGTTAATAAATTTTAAGAGTTAAAATGCCTACCAAAATTTATTATTCAGAATATCCCACCCGCAAACTGCTAATGGTATTATCTTGTTGTATTTTCCAGAACACAGGTCATGTACAACGTTTAGCAATAACGCAAACGTACGAGAATTTGCACGATTCATAAGCTTAGGATTAAGCGTTTGCCGTTTTAAAATCAAATATAAACATAGTAATTCACCTGAAACGAAGCTTCCACGATATCAGTGTATACAGGGCTGTGTTTTGTTGGTTTGGAATATCGCCAAACAAAAAGGTATAAGCGGATAGCGAAGGCTTAACCTTTATTTTCATAGTCATTCGAATTAAGACCTTCCTTACATTGGAATTGTAACGATTTTTTATTACACACAATTTCAATGCTAACTCCCAAATATCATCAAGCTCTTTTGGCAAATCTGTTACTAAATTTGTATTCGTCTTTAATTGTTGTTCGTGGAGAAAGCTGAAATTAATGAGCTATGATACTTCAGAAATTTTGAGTGTTAAAGAGATTATTTTTTAGATTGATTGACTTGAACAGTGACCTACTTTTTCGTGGGAACATTAACTATTGTTCTCTTTTGATAACCCTGCCAATCTTCTCATTTTAGTTTAGAAACATTTAATTTTACCACTTAACAGGCTTACATTTAGGGTTTATCTTTAACACTTGATATTCCTATTATTTTTCCCATACCTATTACTTGGTAGAAATAGTTTTTAGGGATATTTTTTTAAGTATTAACATTAAATTTTTATTTGCTTAAAATGAAGTAACTATACGTATTTAGTTTTTTTTTCTTCAATTTTTATGCATCATCGATTTCCTTTTTTCGCAATTAGTCTCTTAACATCTCAAGCAACGCATTCGAATGTAGCTCGTCCAAATTACTTAGTCTGCATAAAGTGCATCCAGTACTGTTTCTAGCTAGTTAAACAAGCCAGGTCTTAGAATAATAGCTCAGCTGCTATCTCCTATCTCTGCCCGCACGCAACACTGTCGCCTTGTTTATTTGCAACTACACCAGGTGTAGCTGAATATAATTATCAACGGGTAAGATTAACACTTTTTTTGGATTCTACGTATTTTACTGAATTTTTGACTTCATAAATGAATCTATTGTCATTTTGGTCACTATGTAATATCCTTGTAGTAGTCCTAGTAATCTTGACACGTAATGATATAAATGTCTGTATATAAATGTGTGTTCTTTTTTACTTATAGACAGGTAACTAACAATTTGCAATAAATAACTGGTTTTGGTTCTGTCTATTTATAAAAGAATATCATCACATATAATATAATCATCAGATATATCATAACTAGGGTAAGAAGTAATGAACGATACGTTCACTAATAATATTTCTAGTTTTAAAGTGAATAATATATTAAGTCATATGCAATGTGAGCAAAATTCACTCTACTTGTAGCTAATTTTCACGAACATTTACGAACTAAAGTGACCTAGTTTACATCAGTATGATTATACTAAAATATGACTATTCCTTTTACCGTCACTTAAACATAAGTTGTAGGTCAATAAACATTCTAGTGGTAATGTTTGTTCCATATGTTTCTGATATCCGAGTAGACTGAGCATTCATCAATATGTTTACAAAACTGCATTAAATAAGTGAATATTCTTTGCTCAGTACAGAAAAACACAAGAAAAGATTCTTCTATATAAGCGGATGGTAGTGGACAAATGACAAACACGGTAGTTGTCACGTGTACTCATAAACGGACCATAGCCATTCTGAAATGTGAATTACTAGTGTAACTGAAATTTTTTAAGAGTGCCGGGAGTTTTTTTTCCGCCGGCTTTTTTCTTTTGGTCTACTTTAGTCTAAGAGAGGAGCTCAAAACCGATTAGTGAATTAACTAATTATTCTAATAACTAATTACTGTTGTAACACTGTATGACTTTCATCAAGTGTATCTATATACTTTATAATGAATAACAACTTTTTAATTTGAATTTGAATTTAATTATTCAGTTTTCTCAAAGAATTTTGTAACATTACGATAAAAGTTCACGTTCTGTAAGTATTACGTTCTATGCCCTATATTCTATATTTTACTAACAGTTACTGTGCACTTTACTGTGTCACTAATTACATATTAATAACTTCAAAAGACACTGGTTCTCAAATCCATTACTTTTTTATATGTTACGCCATATTTGAGCCTAATATATATCAAATTTAAAAGATTTCAATTTTACAAACTAATTGATGATTTTAAATCGATCATGGACATAGGTATTTATACATTAACAAAATACCCCGCCGCTAAAAGTATTAAGGAATGTACTGAAATATTTTTTTGTTCTTTAAACTTATTCAATTGATAATTACCATGTCAGTTAGTGTTAAAAAATAATCCTGCTTTCTATGCAAGGTAAATGGAGGAAAATACTTCACACGATTACTAGAATTAGTAGTTTTAATAAAACCAGCATTTGGCTGTCACATTTAATGCACTTAGTTATATTCATTCCAACTAATTTATGCAGTCACCATGAACCTTGAGTGGGTAAAGTAAGAACTATTTTGCAATAGCACAAGTGAATGTATGAAAATTGTATTTTAACATGCAAACACACTTTTTCTAAGTCTATTTTAACGAGTTATAACAGCTAAGGTTTTCTTTACTACTTCTTTAAATGGAGTAATTTGTAGCAATATAAAAAGTGCGGTCATTAGTATAATGTTTGTAATTGAAACAGCGATAATATCATTAATGTTCATTATACTGTTACTAATTATTTTTATTAATAATCATATTGTTTTATTAGGGGTTTTACTACTATAATAAATGGCAAAGTGCGAATTGGACTCGTACATGAATATTTTCGTGTCATTAACAGATAGTGTATCCAAATTGGAGTGCTAGATGAATATTTTTTTGTGTAGTTCCTTTAATTATAGATAGATGGCATTGTTTCCTAGTGAAGCCTCTTTTATTATTGACTTATCGTTTTAGTACTTGTTGTTAAATGGCAATTATGATACAGCTTTTTACAATGTAATAACATGTCTACCTACTATGGTTGAAAAAATCAATCCAACACGTAGAGGGACGAATGGATATCAAAATAATTCGATAATTCGAAGGATAATATCGACTTTGGATTAAATTATTTTTAGGAAACTGACCGTGGCCGTACAACGAATTATAATAAAACTCCAAAAAATACCTATGTTTAATTCATTTTTAATTAAATTAAATAATTTCCCTGGCTATCTTATTGGCAGCATTTGCTTCACCTTATGACGTAAAAACGTATTAATTTCAACTCATAAGTAAATCTTAAATTGTAACTGGATCATATTAAGCTGTACCCAAGTTATATAGGTACAACATAACTGGACAAGGAATTTAGTACAACCACGTAACAAAATGGTTTACTTTTTTCTTTGAAAAATCTAAATAACAGGCAATTCTTTGGTTTATAATAAACAGTTTATCTTTTACACAATTACTCTGAGGTAACATTGAATCATAAGCTGGCTTGAGCACTTGTATCTCCACAATCGTCATCTCCAATGTTACTCCATATTTTTATTTCTGTGTTTGTATTTCAATACATTGCTATAAGCTGGAAAGTTTAGATATTCCCAAAACGTTTCCCTTTGTATTGTCCTTTACCCGCGTTTCGTTTACGGCTCCGTCAGCAATATTTATCCCCCGTAAAGTATTTTTATGTGCAGGATATTCCACTGTTTTTCTGTTTTTTACTTTTTCGCTTCAGATAAATTTTATTTCGATCGTAAAATGCATATTGCTGGTGTTGACAGCTGGTGGTTGTTCATCAATATTGGGTTCAATTTTATTGATGAAAACTATTTTTATATTGGCTATGTATTAATTGTACTGGTTGCTTGCCAAACTCTTTTTTGATTGTTTCTATTGAAAGCTAACCAAATATGTTAACAAAATAACTAATGGCTTTGTTAGTTTACTTAAAAATGTCCCATAATACACTACAACATTTTTCGGCATAGTAACCCTATTTTATTTTTTATTACTTTTTTGCATTTGCATTTGTTTTTGGTAGGTTATATTATAAAATAGCTTTTCATAATAACAAACTTTTTTTCATTATAATCTCACGATACTTCGAACATTGCGAACTGGAACGTTTTTATCATCCCCAAGAATTGAATAGAGCCTTTGGATTTAAAAATAAACCCGTTAAAATAGAGGCAGACGTTCGTGAGATGAATCCCAGTCGCGCGGTTCGCGACGACAATCAGCCGAGCTCTTTAAATCACTTGGAGCACTGAGCTGTGTTATTTGTAATTCTTCCTCTATCTTTTCTCCTTGTTCGTCTGTGTTTTTGTCTGTTTTCAAATTTTAAGTCGCAAAAAAGAGACGATTATTTGCACTTGTCGTAATTTTTCAATGTCTGTTTTCATCTTTCCGATTGATCTCTTTTGCAGTGATTGTTTCAGTGTCATTGAAATCGTCAAATATTGCTTCACTTTACATTCAGTTACGACGTTGTTTTAAAACGGGCTTAGTATTTATACTTAGTTAAATTAAATTGTCCTCTCTGAGAACCATTGACACAGTTACATCAAAGGTACAAGACTGAATAGGGTGTCTCCCAAAACAATTGTCAGATCAGTCAAGTGGAGCGAAGCATTTGTTTTCGGCTCTATAACTGTTGGCCCTGGCGAATCGCCAGCCTACCTTGCAATTACGTAAGCACCTTGCACCGTATGTCGTCCGGATAAATCAGCTCTCACCTCGTCACATAAAATTGTAGTGGATGTGCTAACTTAACTCGGATTCCAGGCAACATCTTTCCGAGTGCATATAAAATTATTTATGCACCTCTGGGAGATCTGAGAACGTTTGAGCATCAGGACGCATTAGCGACGATCTTCAAATTTCTTTCCGTGTTGTGCGCACTAAATTTAGTTGGAACTGCCAATTGTATTTTAGGAAACATTCTTGAATTTCAGCTAGAAATTTCGAGTCACAAAGTTAACGAAACTTTCTTAATGTTTGTCTTTTTTTCATACCTAGCCCTTCTAGTCTCAAGTTGTTTTGAGTGTCAGAAACTTCCGCATACTTCATTTCATTTCATAAATTAGAAATTGACAATAGAGCCCTTAATAATAAGTGGTTTATTAAGTCACGTAGGTTGTCTTTGTTTCATAAAGAGTCAATTCTTTCACAACCTTGAATATGTCGATTAATATTTTTTGTCTTAGAAAATCACTTACCTCCGTCCCCTGCACTTTTAGCTTCATGTGGTCTTCTCGTGTAGTCTTTCCGTCTTTTCGTTTCTTCCAGCAGTAGCCATCGCGTCGGTAGCGTACTTTCTTGCGGCTGTATAGCAGCATGGAGCCGCTTTTGGGCCTAGAACAAATAAAACGTGCTTATAAATAAAATGAAATAACTACATGTTATTATGTCTTAGTTTATACTAAAACGTTTGGGCCAATTTGGTATTTTTTGTCCAATATTCATAATAATCTGGATTTGGTTCATTTTCTAAATATTTTATTGATAAGAACTCATAATTATGCTAATACTTGGCAACCAAAAAAGATAACTACTCATAAAATATTATGATTTTCGATAGTAAGCAACTGTACTAAAAATACATACACATGACTTTCGATATTTTCCCGTAAACATTCCGAATAGCTGTTGTCTTTATTTCTGTTTTCAATATACGTAAATCTTTGGAAACATATTACACGACTGTTCGTGCCAAGATCTCTAACACGACCTTCCGCTGTGCTCATAACTCGGGGAACCTTGTGGTTCACACTGTTTCACTTTGTTCACATATCCGCTAATGTTCTATTAGAAATTCTCTTTAATTAATAATGGTTGTTTTATTTAAAAAAATACTACAATTTTATCTCTGATTTACTGCGTTTCAGGGCTCTTTACGCAATAGGTGCCAACTGGACCGTCCATCCGTCTGTTACAGTGCTACACCTCTCGAATCTCGAAATAAGAGACATACAATTTTTTCACAGAGTATTTGATACTATGACCGTTAAGATGACAAATATATTTTTCATTTGACCTTTTATCCATTTCTTTCAACGATCATCATTAAATACATTGAAGAATGACAAAAAATACTTCGTAAAACTCATAGCCTTGCTAGTAAAAAATATAAAGTAAAGCCACATGAAGATTAGTTCTAAGCACAGGGTCACGGCCATGAAGCAGCCTTGGGTTACAAATTAAAACTAATTTCTCTTTCCGACGCTTAAGGCGCATCCGTACAAACGATACGCTTAACACTTGAACTGGCTCGTGTGACGTTTGACTAAGCAAGCTCGTTAGCACCAGTTATTCCAGGTTTAATTAATTGCTTTATAAACGAAACACAGGCATGGAACAGTAAGTCTTTGCCTACTATACCAGTCACTGTGAACGTGAGTGTAGAAATACGTATCAAAAAAAAAATCGTAGCCGATGCCTAGCAGACATATTTCTTGAGTCCTAATAAGAAAATCTTTAATTTATCACATTTTTGTTTTGTTTTTTCTTTCGTTAATTCTTTCAGTTAGTTATAATGCTTAATTAAAATCAAATAATCTAGTGATTGATATTACAAAGATCTTTTTGCTGAGGACCTTTTTGCATACTTGTCAATGTATAGTAATGTCAATATTTTTGGATAGCATTTCTCTCCAACAGATCATCATTAGATACATTAAAGTATGTCAAAACACAAACCCTTCTTAAATCACATAGCCTTACTAGTCAAAAATATGAAGTAAAGCCACATGAAGACTATTTCTAAGCACAGGGTCACGGCCATGAAGTAGCCTTGGTTTACAAATTAAAACTAATTTCTCTTTCCGACGCTTAAGGCGCATCCGTACAAACGATACGTTTGACACTTGAACTGGCTCGTGTGACGTTTGACTAAGCAAGCTCGTTAGCACCAGTTATTCCAGGTTTAATTAATTGCTT
>DWNR01002547.1:0-12888 GCA_018250455.1 Polygonus leo
AATTGCAAAACTATAAATGATCAGTTTACGAAGATTGAACTGCAGATATATCTGCAGATGTTCAAAATATTATTACTCGTTTTGGCAATAAAAATAGAAGACTTCCATTTGTTTTACAACGTCATTAATTTTAATATACTCAGTATTTTTGTGTAATGACGACCTGCGACCGCGCCTTCAAGTACCTTTAACTATACGTCATACTTTCGTCTGAACCTACGACAAACCAAAACATAATACGTGAACGCGAACATTGTTTTATGACAGAAATAGAAATAGACGACGGTGACGTAATTAGAGCACGTTACGTCACTTTCACCAATTACGCATATACAGAACTAATATCGTGTCGCTGTGTGACCTTCGCCCTTAAATGCGTTGCCCCTAGGAACGTGGCATAAATGAATAATTAAAAGGCTTGAAGCGCTCTTTGTAGGCAGTTTTCAAGGGCCCATCGCATAAGATATTAGCCAAATTAATTTTGCGATTAAGTTATCTTGATGGGAGGTTAGGTAACGAGGAAGCCACCTGAATTTAAAATGTTACTCTGTAAAGTTAAGTTACTAAAGTTGACCGATAAGATATTTTTAAACTTTGGCTTACTTAATAGCCATTAGGAGAATAAAATTTCCCAAATATAGGCAGAATTATTTTTGGGAGCTAGGTATGACAAAGAAAGTATTCTATACTGATCTGTTGAGGATTTGGAAGTCTTAGACAAAAACCAAGTATTCAAAATTGGGTATTTCTTGGCTACTATACACAGGTCTTTCTGCTCCTCTCAGAGGATATGATGTTATATTGTTATTATTTTCTACTAGTTAGTAATTTTCTGCATTTTTATTTACAAAGTGTCTTTGTAAAATGTATTAAGCATTAAAACCTATTAAGATCTTTCGATTTTAATACGTAAACAATTATAACAAAAACATATTTCAATAGTGTGTCAGTAGAGTAGTCTAAAAATAAAATCTAGCAGTTTGTGTTATTGACGTAATCCAAGAAACAATAATAAATCATTTTACGTTCTCGACAACTGGTTTCATAGGAAATAATCGGAAATGAATCACAGATAAAAAACAAACGCTTTGAATAAATAATTTCGTGATTAAAATGGAAATAATCTTTGTGCAAATGAAACGCTAGCGAAATATAATATTCTATTTTTATCATTCTAAATGTAAATCCGGAATGAATCTTATATAAACAACAAAAGGGCTTGTCAATATAGTTACAAAATAAAAAAAAAAAATAACGGGCGCGCGTAAAATAATTTCCTAGAATGTCTGTTTAATTTACAAACGACAATACGGCAAAATCGGTATCATAAACAATGAAGCAACAAGAAAGGACAAAAATAATCCTACAGTTATTGGATATTTTCCTCTATCTAGCTCTATTCCTCTATTGTATCTACCTCAATCAGATATATACGTAAATCTGCACCTCATACATAAATCCGTAACCTAGCGTGATTAGTTCGTTTATTTGAAATAATGAAGCAACACTTTGAATCGATTCGCATTTAATGGAAAGGACAAAAATAGTCCTACAGTTATTGGATAGTCTACCTCCCAAGTAGTAGACATTAATCAGACATAAGTAAATCTGCACCTCATACATAAATGTGTAACCGAGCGTTATTTGTTCATTTATTTTAATAGACTTTAAAGCATATGTAACCACGTCCATCACTCCATTATAATATCAAATACTAAGTCGTTGAACGTCGTGACGAGAATAGTTCGCCATAAAGAGATAAAATCACGTTGTCACTTTAAATAAATAAGACCGTCCACTTAAATTTCCTGTTTATTTCTGTTCCCCCACCGCAACACGAGCGCCGGCTAAAAATGGAGTCCGAATTAGTTTCAGAGATTTAAGGATACAGGAATTATGTCCACGGGGAATATCTTGCGACAGTTTTCTCATCATTCCATTAAATTTAATATTAAACCCACAATCTAAATCCGGGGATAATTTTAACGCAATTACAACATGTCCGCAGTTCCATTTATAATATAGCTTAACACTGATATAATATTTCAGCGTTATTATAATTGCGTTTTAATTCAGTATTAAACATAAAAACGATTCTAAAAATGGTAATGTTTTGGTCCATTTTGTGCAAAATCCGCTACAAGCTTACGTGTTGAATTCATGATTGTATTGTAGTCTACATAAAAGTAAGTTTACACTTACCAAGTTTTAGTTATTTTTCTTAATTTAAGTGCCACTCAGAGCGCGAGAGAGTGGGAAGGCAAGAAACACACGGATTTTTTTGGAAATTCAGAAAATAGGTGCACCCGTAGTTCTTTTATTTTGTTTTGCATGTGGTTTAAATTATAACGTAAGGAAGGTAAGTGGACTCGGCCGTTCATCCCGGGTTTAATGAAACCCAAACACGATCGAAATCTCACCTGAAGATCACTACAGGTGATGTTAGGCACAAGGACTAAGATATTCGCCTCACGTGTATTTACGACCAGCAAAAACGCCTCTCAAATCGAAACACAAGAATTGCTTTATAGGGGATTTTGAAGCGGACAGCCACTTTCTCGGTTCAATAAAATGAGCTTTACCATGTTGTAATCTTAGGTGGCACCTCCTAAGATTACAACCTGGTAAAACTCAGTTAATGTGGTAAAACGCATTTAAGGTCATTTGCCAATTTTATCCCATTAATATAGTTCGCATATGTCAAGCCAACATAAGGTCTTGAGTACCCGTGAGGGATGGGCCATTGTACAATTCAATTGCAACACGAAAACACACTAACATGGATATGTCGCAATGTAACTGCACGCTGAATGAACAATCGTTTGAGCGTGAAGTATTGTCTCGTAAGAACGTATCCGTTGTCGTGACGTGAACAGCTCTGACGTGGAAACGTACCCATCCATACGCATACCTCGAATACTAGCTAACGAATTGGTAACTCTAATGGACTATAATTCCATGTCGACAAAGTTCAAGCATTTGCCTCGAACATCGACGTTTGACTTCTTTGTGGAATAAAAAGTTTTTGAATAATAAATTGGACTTGGTAAAAAATGATACATATGTACCGCATATCACAAATGTTACATTTTCATTCAGATTTAACTTTCAGACACTCCTTAGATTGTGCGATGAATAAAATCACCGTACAAACACATATATTTTCTAAAACTAATTTACTAACAGTATATTGACATGTTGTTATTGGAATTACGTTAGCAATTATCGTTGCATATTAAAATTATTTCATATGGAAAAAGCCTACGTTCCATAAATATGTTCACCCTACGTTCAATTTGACATCATCATCAACCCATTACTATTCCCCTGCTGCTGCAAAGTCGCTTCCCGCTCTCTGTCCCTATATATGCTCACTTTATCTTGATTTTTAAAACTACGCAACGGATTTTGATGCAGTTTTTTAATAGATAGTTGTATAATACATGCACAACATAGTAGAAAAACACTTATAATATTTTATATGGCAGAACAACGTTTGCCGTGTCAGCTAGTTAATTTATATAAATGAAATAAGTGAACTGACTTATTTACCAACAACCGACGTACCAAAATACTCAAACAAGTTAGGAAGTTGAAGCATGAATACTAGTGAATTGTTTGACGCAAACTAAACGTTTCCTCAAATCTGTCATCATTACTACAAATTGTGTGAGCGCTACTCGAAACGTAGCTCTAATCCTATCATTGCATGTAACGCAAACAACTAATGCAATTTTGTATTTCCTTCTTGCATTACGTGTTTAAGTTAAATAAAAAGTTTATTTATGTATTACTAGCTTCTGCCTGCGGCTTCAAATTCAAACAATTCTTCGGATATAAATTGAACGTTTTAGTTTTTTTTAACTGGCTTCAAAAAAGAAAGCGGTTTTTAATTCGACCGGATATTTTACCAACCGCTTTTTTATGTGTTTTCGGGGATAACTTCGTCGTTTATGAACCGATTTTAATGATTCACTTTTTAGATAATAATTTTTTTCTGAATGAAAGATACCACCACGTGTCCCTTATGAATCCCAAACAATGTACGGAAATATCAAAACAATCAAACTCGCTTATAATATTACTTAGGATTTTCTGCGTAGTAGAACTCATAGCTCCACCGAAATGCTACTAGCCTTCTCATAAGCCTCTGTAAAGCAATTCTTGTTTCAGTTGAAGAGGCACGGTTACCGACCACGCTCAAACAGGACGCGAACTACTCAGAGTATGAAGTCTACCAATATGCACATAGGTAGCGCAGTAGACCCAATTATAATATTTAGAAGGTGGTAGAACTCATGTAGTTCGACCGGGGAAATATCACCGCCACGGCACGGTAGGAACGCATTTATGGTCAACCTCACGTACTATTCAATCGTACTCAGGGGTGATGACTAATGTCCATGGGCGGCAGTGACCACTTACGATCAGGTGGACTGCATGCTCGTGTGCCGCGTGGCGCAGCGGTCACCAAACCGGTCTGCCGCGCAGAGGATACCCGATTCGTTTCCCGGCCAGACAGAAATTTGAATGATGAATTTGGATTTCTGTTCTGGGTCTGGGTGTTTGTCTATACGTCTTATGTGTGTCCATGGCACCCACGACACAGGCAGTCCTAGTGTGGGGCTATGAGTGTATAAAGTGTTAGGTGTTATTAAATCATTCCTATTATAAGAGAAGATCCGTGACCAGCAGAGGGACAATAATGAGTCGTGATGGTTGTTGTCATTAAGTCAGACATAAGCATATATTCTAATAAATAAAACAAACATAAAATTTAAATATTTACTGCACGATTATGTTAATTTATAATCACTGCTTAATTTAACGTCGGCAGCAATAAGTTGTTATTTATCTGTGACCGGTATTTCACAGTGATTTCGGGCAACTTAAGTAATCACAACCCAAGTACAATTGAATCTTAGGTTGATAACAGATACGTTGCTACCCCTGAGGACTAAGATATTAACGTGTAAATATAGCCGGCGAACACGCCTCTCCAAAGCCAAAACGTTTTGCTTTTTGGTTTTGCTGGCTTCACGGAGAATCATGAGGGTCACGGTGATACCTATCTGGCTGACCTACACGACGTCTACCACCTAATTTTTTGTTTTCGGGGGGAAAACCTTCAAAAGGTACCCGACGCCTTGGAAGAAACACCATGTTATGTGAGATTTTTACATCACTAAATTACCCTCGGGGGCCGTCTTCGGCGCTTGGGAGGGCTCTGGAATCTCCAGTGGAACGCATCAGGGTAGGATGTCACCACATAGTAATAGCAATATTATCTTGCATTTCAGTAAGTACATTTGCTTTGATAAACAAACAACAATATAGTGCTTATGTTGCTGTATCACACTAAGTTTATCTCAATCCACATATTGATCGATACATAGAAAACCCTTGTATAGGGATAACAAACAAGAGAGGAATACACATTGATGTGCACTGTAATGTACGTACATTACAGTTTAATGTGGTCTAACAGGTTCAGAAAGGTCGAACATGGGTCATAATTATGATAACTAAATGCTTGATCTACACAAACAACTGTTAGTAAACTTTCACTTTCAAATACTCCCTGCATATATTATTTTATAAATAAATATTCTGTGTAAATCATATGGATTACGGATTTTTATCCGTGAGAAAGTCCATATTTTCTACCTATCTTCTACCTACCTACTTACCTAAATGAAGACTATGTTGACATGCCAAGTGTCTGGGAATTTGTTTTATTACAACCTTCAAACTAAATCACAGTCGTGCTTACTTTTATTTGACAAAAACATATATTACAATGCCAGGCTCTGCAACCAAAAAAAATCTTTTACTCTTATAGACTCGTAGCCCCACACTAGGATTTCCTGTGTCATGAGTAACATGGACACACACGTATGAACAAACACCTAGACCCAGAACAGAAATCCAAATTCATCATTTTCCATCTGGTCAGGAATCGAACCCAAGACTCTGCGCGACAGACCGGTATGGTGGCCGCTGCGCCACGCGGATCTTCAAAATTCAATACTAGATAAATTTATCTTCCTTTGGTTTACCCAGAGGAAAGTAAATTCATTTAGTTTTCCTAACCTAACCGAATTCTAACTTATTTATTTGCTCGACCAAGGTTAGTTACTGACTAAATTGATTTGGAGTTTGGTTCATATGATGATGTTATATCAAAATTACATTTAAATGAAAATTTATAGTAATTCCGACTAAGAAATATCTCATGCAGTAAATAGCTGTTTTGTACCTTTTTATTACTTGTAACTCGTCTTGTAAACCACGCATAGACCGGAAACCGCAAATCGGTCAAAGACGGTCAATGCCATTGAACTGGGCGGCATGACAATGATTCCAGTTCGCAAGTAACTATTGCAAAATAGCCGTTTCCGCTTTAAATATAGTTTCTAATTCTACCAAGGTTATCTAAAATACAATGGCTATTAAACGTTCGTGAATTTACTAATGATGTCATGGATTCCAGTCTGTAATCGAACAGCGCATCCGGTAATTCTCTCTTCAAACAGAACAGCGTGAATATTGCGTGGGTGGGTCGGTGGTGGCAGACAAACTGTCGTCTCATGAAATCAAATACGAAAATTTCGTACTTATATTTAAATAGTCTATTTGTTTTTGCAATGGCAACACTAAACGAACTTACCTTCCGCCGTACCGTAAGTGTGCCACAAAACAACAAAATGTTAGAATTAGTTGATTATTTTATCGTATAAAGGTAGCAAACAAACATACAGACCACCTGATGGTAAGTGGTCACTGCCGCCCATAGTAATCATCCCCAAGTACCTACAACTGAATCATACCTGAATTTGATCACCAATGCGTTGCTGCCCCTAAGGACTAAGATATTCGCGTCTCTTTAAACCGCAACAAGAATTACTTTTCGGAGGATTATGAGGGTGGCCGCTTGGCAAAATTCAATATTTAACGCAGTTGAATTCAATATTTCATTACTGTAGTAATGGGGGCGTAAGACTATTTATTAGTACCTAAGCATTCATAAGTATTCATTCATTCATCTATGGAGTTATAATATGTGCGTTACTTTTATTCGTGAGTCACAAATGCTACTTCTAAGGTCAGGTATGGTCATATCGTATGTTACATATGTGTATTCGACGAACAGAAAGAGTTGCAGATTTACATCATATTATTGACTTTTCGGACGAGTTAATAAAATGCCAGCCAAATGATAATTTGTATTACTTGTTTTTATGAGCGATCATTTTAGTTCAGTTCATGCTTAGGTAACAAGTCTTAAAGTAATACAAAGAAACTGTAGAGTTTACAGCCAAGATAAACGTAACCAAATGAAATAAAACTAAGTCGCTTGACCGCGTGGAACGGCTGTTTCCACGCCCATTTCAAATTTGTCCTTGCTCCAGGATTGTTCTTCATGTAGTATGTTCACCTTTAATATTAATCGAATGTCTACAAATCTCTCTTACCTCTCCAAGATTGATGAATCCGTGGTCCACCGCGACTGCGTCGGCTGCTTCCCTCCCACCCGGCACATGGACAGCCCATGTCGGCGTGTAGTGCGCACGCGCAGCCTCCAACAACGACAGCAAGACCAAGATGGCCGACGCCACTGTGCACCGCGCCATAGCACACACACACACACTCACCGGCTAGTACTTGTCAGCATTGCACACACACTGTCAAAGGATACTTTACTCCGTAAAGCTGGATTCTAAGCTCACTTTATAGCTGTGACGTAGTGGTTGGTGCTGACGTCAATGTCGGGCTTGTCTCGCTAAATATGGAGCTATGAAACGTTGTAGACTCATAAAGTAACCGATAAGGGTAATTACTTGTCGTGCCATGGAATTTTGGTATCAATCCCGCCAATTATGGGATTTCCTTTCTACATATAGGTGGTGTTTTATCGCAATTATAAATGATGTAGCTGACACATTATGATGAAAACTTCAACTAATTTTAAAATTAAAGGATTTATTTAAATGATCATCGACTTAATTGCCTAAGGAAAATGCTCATATTTATTCACTACGAGTTCTCATTTTGCTAAATTACATTGCAGTATCTCTTAAATAGTCATAAAAAGTCTATGAACATACAAAAAAACAGAAGATACAAATGTATTCCGAAATATATTTTCATTTTTATGTTATCTTACTAAAACTAGTATTCATGTTTCACTCTTTTAAATCAGGTCAACAAGAGTAACTTTAATTTCTCAAAACATTTGCTCTTATTTTCTAGGAAATCGTTGCTGTGTCCATGTACAGTACAGTTTACAGTACTAGGAACGAATTTGATAAAATTTCATTGAAATATTGAATAGACGTCAATTTGATTAAAATGAACTGAACAGCAATATTTATCCACAAAGTAATTTCCTACTAACGCAGTTTATCCTGTTTTTTAATAGTATTTTATCCTGTTTTATAACAATTATTATTATTAACTAAATAATAAAACGAGGTCGTGTGTAGCGGAGGTATGAAGTATTCATATATTAGCGTAAAAATGGCCCTCGTTAAAAGTTCGCCGGCTGTGTTACAAGTGGGTCAAGTACGCACCAAGGACAACATTAAGCACTCTTAAGCCCTCTATAACACTTAATTATCGCATCACTGGCCTTTCATTAATCAAATCCTTGGCCAGACGATGTTTGGCCCCGGTTTTAAAAACAAAATTCACTTTTAGTATCAAGTCGTCCTTTGGAGCTTGTGACGTAGTCTTTGCAAATTCTTCCAATTTTATCTTCACTTGCGTTTTCGACTGATAATAGCATTTTATTACTGTAAAAATTAAATGCATTATACGTACATGTGTACGTAACTCCTCGTTCTAATCTGGTCAAATATGATAAAAGATAAGCGATCAATTGTGGATTCAGTCATGAAGAAAGCAGGTAAATATTTTCATGACGAAATGCTTATCTATTAATACTTTAATCGCTTTATGCTTCGTATTCGTTGAAGCTGCAATCCTCAATCCTTTTGTTCTAAATAGGTTAAAAAGGTTTTTGTTTACCTATCTATCGACATTTGTTCATTGTTCGTAGTTCGGTTCTACTAACAAGATGTTCTATACATCACGTGTGTAAATGTATATTGTGTACTGGCAGTCGCATTCGATTGTTACGAATTATATTTGGCTTCATTCGACGTGATCCTGAACTACTGAACCATTCAACTGTGTGTGCGATAAGAAGCGGAAGACTTACGAAGATATATCGCACAAACGGTTACGTCTTTGTTAGTTTTTTTCTTTATTTACAAGTAGATACGTTACGTATATTTATATCAAATGTAGCAAACGTCCATACTACGCTTACAGTTGTTATTATCTCATGAGTTGGAGTGCTTAAAAATACTGAAGGTTAAGATAGAATTCTTCATGAAGTAATTGGATGCACCCTGACAAACTTGTTATTACTATACATACAACCTTATGTTTAATATTTTTCTAGAAGTGTGTATTCCACTGAACTTCTAAGGCAAGCAAAGCAGGCCTATTTTTTGTGTTTGATTGAGGTCTTGATGCTGCTGTGCGGTTTTAAAATGTCTAAATTTCGAAATAACTTAGCCAAACGCAATAAAAAATAATATATTTTAGCAGGACAGCGTCTGCCCGTCGTCACTATTTAAATTAAATAAAAACATTTTGTGGACCTATCGCAAAAAAAAACATCTCTACAAGGCATATTATCGGTGAATGATTCTTTTCTTCGATATCAGGCGACCTACCAGGAACCAGGAAAACCTTCAATTACTTAGGCATATAAATAAACAGATTATAAGGAAACGTATCCAATACTATTTTAAGCGAAACATATTGCAGTTAGCGAGAACAAAATGATAGTCGAATTTCGTTTTGAGAGCAAAGTCTTGGGAAAAAGTGTTCCGTTCAACAATGTTATCGTAATAGGATTGATAAGTTAAATACAAAAAGGTCGGTGTATCGACAGAAAGTCAGAAACAATTGTCTCTCCAGTTTTATCTCTGTGCAAGGTTCTTGACCGAGAAGATAATTTCGCACATGACTGTACCTATGTAAACCAATTACTTTCTTTGAAATATAAAATACACTAACGGTACATTGAAGTATTTAATTTTCTTTAAAATACATTTGGTTATCTTTTTAAAAATTAAGTTCTGTTATTTCAAAAGTACTGCAGAATTTTACACATCTAAAATGATACGAATATTACCACTATAACTATCATATATATATACTTAATCTGTGTGCAGATATAAGTTTATAATAACTATCCACTTGACTATTTGGCCTTGAAGCCAGGTTAACGAAAATAATTAACGTACAAACTAACTTTTTATCTTAGTCACTACAATTTAATTTAATGTTATAGTACGGTTACAGTCATTATATTTTAGTAGTAGGAACTTTAAATAAGTAAGGACTTAATAACTGTAAGTCAGTTGATAAATTTAATACTTTACTAAAACGTTTATCTGATAAATTTTACTGTCTGTATATATTACTTACGTAGTTTTCATAGAATGTGACCAAGGTTTTTAATAAGTAAGCAACATTTTGTCACTGTGTTACTTTGTTTTATTTACTTATGTTTAAAATAAACAAATTACCCACACAAGTGGACCAGACAATCATATGCGTACGCAGTCATCGGCCGACTAACAACAATATTTACAGTTAGAAAAATGCAATAAACTATCACTTGGATTACGCATAACTCGCCTTCACTGGTGTTAATAAATATCATATTGGCCACGAGAATAAATTAGAGCACATACATAATCGTCAAAAACAGAAGACAGTTATCTTATCTGTTTCTATTGGAGCGGCGTGTAAACAATTCGTTTTGTGAGTAATCGCCAGTCCGGGTATTTCGCGTGCAGCCCACATCGTGAGACGGATGTTTCATCGATGGAATCCGATGGGAAGGACCAAGATTCCGTGGCACTTTAGACAATAGTAGCCGGTGAGAGTCGGCGCCGCTGTGACGAGCGTTCACCTCTCGCATCCCGCCTCACTGTTATTATCATTTTTGGCTAATATTAGAGCCGAATCGAAGGGTGTTTCTCACGTACGAGTTGGCAGCAACATCCACTACGTTACACAGTAACACACTAAAGTCATTATATTGCTCGACACGAGTGTCAAGTGGCGCGTGAATATCGATACGGAGCGACGCAAGACACACCCGTCACGTTCGCGCACGTGATGCTGACTGATTCGTTTCACTTGCTCTCGCCTGGCCGCTCGCAGCGATTGGAGCTCAGACGACGCAAGACTTGCCAACCTCAAAAACTTTACCCACAATTGAGGAAATATTTTATCATTTTCATAAATAGCGATTTTATTTCTTCGTTTATTTTTTTGTATAATAAAGACTGTTGAATTGAAACATTTAAAGAAATATAGAATCATTTTCGTAAATTAGCAATCTTCGTTTGCTTTTAGGTATAATAAATACTGTTGATTGAGGTAATTATTAACTTTTTATTGCGAGGCAGCTCTCCCGCATCAGAATTTGACTTACCGCAGCAAAACGCTGTTGGTTTAATTTAAGGCGAGTAGTAAACGACGACAAATTCACTTATTTTCAATGATCATTAAAGACGTTTATTTCATATTAATCTCCAATAATTTTTTTGTCAAGTCTACAGTTATGGTGAGCAGACACTACCTCGTTTTGTACCGAACAGCCTTAATTTGATTATAGATCCGTTGCTACCCAGATGACTATGTGTGTGATATGATGTATGCCTCATGTTTAAGCATGGCCCGCAACCTCACCTCTTTAACTGAAACACAATTATTACTTTGCAAAAAATTAAAAAAGTGACGATGGTACCTCTCCGCATTGGTGGCAGCAACAATTAAACGTCTTTTAGGATTCTTTTGAAAAATTGTAAGCTCATAAATTCGAATTGATCAGTTTTTAGTTATCTTAAGGTACATGAATAGGTGCCTTCATAGTAAGGTACAAGATCTAAATCAATACAAAATTGCTTGTTAAAAAATTCTAATCAATACATCGGCCTTGAACGCCTATTATAGGCTAAGGTAGACCAGAAAAAAAAGACGGTGGTAAAAATAAATAAAATCGCACGGTCGAAAGGGCGAAAGATTCGCACGGCCGTCATGCAAAAATATCCCTGCATACTGATGTCAACAGTCTTGTCTATAGTCGAAAACATAAATAAGATATAACAGAAACGCCATTTGTTCTTCAATGTAAAAATATAAACATTTCTTATTATTCCTACAATATTAGCCAGCAGAATATTATGTACACAGCAAGTATAATTTATTCGAGACACTGAAGAATGTTTATGTATCTACACTGCGATAATTCTATGCAGATTTTATCGCATGGTATCCATTAAAATAATGAGGTACTAACTTTAACTTTGACTATACAGTTAAGTATAAGCTTGATATAAGTCTAATCTACTACAATATGCAAAAAGCATGCATCAGTCTAATGGCAATAATTAAATTAAACAAATTTCAATTACATTTTATCTCTGGCCTCTATGGAACAATGTATGTCATTGTAGCAAACGAGCATCCAATCCACCTGTTGGTAAGTGTTTAGTGCTGTCCATAACGTCTATGAACCTGAACTGGTGTAGATTAGCCGATTTTTAATTTTATTATGTAACGGGTACTCACGTTAAGCGGTTTTTTGGATACCGATTTTTCATCCCAGTTGGGTTTAACCAACCATCCATCCAACCATCCATGTATCCATGTAACTACATGGATCGAGGTCACGGCGAAACTAGTGGCAGGGAGAAACCGTTGACAGATGCTTTTTTTTTTTTTTTTTTTTTTTGTGTAAAGGAAGCAAACGAGCATGCAGGCCACCTAATGGTAAGGGGCCACTGCCGCCCCTGG
>DWNR01002548.1:0-12885 GCA_018250455.1 Polygonus leo
TCGGTAAAGCCGTTTCGGAGGAGTACGAAGACAAACATTGTGACACGAGAATTTTATATATTAGATATATATATATTGATAGAACTGATATTTTGTAATTAATAGTTGTAAAAGGGTAAAATGGTAATTTGTTTGTATTAGTACAAATATGTGTCATTTTTCGTATGTATTATTTTAATTGAAATATGTTGTTTACTCTAAATTATAAATTAAACCTATTTTCTTTCCAGGCGCTCCTTGTAAATATCGGTTCGTTAAGTACTGGTGGAAGAGTCATTGCTACAAAGGTGGACTTGGCCAAAATTGCCCTTACTAGCCCTGTTTGCACAGAGATCGGAGAAAAGGTAGCCCTCAGCAGAAGAGTAGAAAACCACTGGAGGTAAAATAAACGTTTACACATTTATCTGATCTTGTTATTTTAAATTATTAATAAAATTTAAGTAAACTGAAAAACGAATAGCTAAACTTTAACATAACCAATAACAAATCTCGAACTGTATTTTTTATACAATGAAAAATACTTTTTATTTCAGGTTGATTGGTTGGGGTCAAATACAAGGAGGAGAAACAATCGAACCTGGAAAGAATTAATATTTATTATTGACCTCTTTTATATTGTATCTACTGTCATATATTTAATAAAAATTACATAAAATTATTTATTATATGATTTATTTTGAACCATTATTACAAATATGCCTAAGCCACATATCACATTTATTATTGCGTTCGAGAACTATGTATTGTTTCAATTATACAAATCAATCAATCGAGTATAAATTATTGCAATTTATTATGACGAGTATGCTTCTTAAATTTATCTAATCATATAAATAATATTGTAGACAATAATTCCGTTACAATAACAATTTCAACATACAAAAGTAGACTATCAGAGCATAAAACATGACGAATATGAACATTCAGGTATTTATTTAGTTTGTGATGATAAAGTTTTAGTTTCATTTTTTACTGTGTAATTACATAGATATATACATTGTTTATTGTTACATTTGCTAGGGGCATTAACAATATGAAGAATTGTTCTACGATAATAAGTAAAGAAAGACGACGTTCTAATAATTTATCGTGATTTATGTTATGCAGTATGTAGTGGAAAAACTACCACAACTGCATAATCAAAAATATTTAATGTATACAGAACCAATATCATTAACAAATATAATCCGTTGGACTATGCATAATACATGTGTAAGCCGCTTAAAATAAAGGCAAGTTAATTTTTTTATTATAAAAAGAGATGGCATTTATCAAAACGAAACTTTCATAGGATCGTATTATTTTTAAACAAAATAAAAATGTTGACATGAGGCATATGTAAATTTATTTCATTTGTCCATTTACACTTCAAATGTGAGGTATTCCTAGGCCATATATATAAAAGTGTTGATATCTTCGTCATCACGGCGCATGTATTTATGTTCAATGAGCCACTCCAACTGTTCCTTTATCATCTTTTTAGATGGTAAAAACATGTTCTTGAGGATTTCGACTAGCTCGCTCTGTAAAAAACAAAAATGTTATACGTGGTCATATATTAAAAAAAATAAGCGACGAATTATGAACCTCCTTTTTCTGAAGCTGTTAAAAATAAACGCTATTAAGAGCACATATAAAATTATCTATTGCTTATATTATACTTAGTTAACAGTGTTATGGTTAAGACGAGGCACATATAAGCAACGTGTACCTTGCAATGCTAACAAGTATTCGCAAAAAAAACTCGCCCTATGTAACATATAAAAGGTATCTTTTATGTGACATAACACTTCTGAATAGCAATTACATAGGAAACATTTCTCGAAAATACTAGCCACATACTGAGCGTTCAGGGTGCAAATTCAAACAAGTCTACATTATGCGCATTACAAATAAATTATCGTTATAGAAATCAATGATCGCACAATAATAATCGAAATTAATAAGAAAATTTGTCTACATAAATTCATAATTATCAAAGCATTATAAATGAAGACATATATCGCATTTTAAAGACGTGAGCATTTAACTACTCGTGTCCACTACAGTTTTGTTCTAGGTTGCCTTACATGCAACAAACATAAAATCTATAAATAAACATGTGTTACGTATAGGAAAGCGTACGTACGTCATTGCCTCAACCCTCCTACCCTATCTGGATATCGCAGTCGACATTGCGTGGAATTCATATGATGATGTTACATAATTGATAATTGCATATCTGTGCGACTTTTTTCCTTACTATGTTTTCCATAATATTAACATAACATAATGTTGCCTTTAGGGACTCTCACTCCCATACACACACACACTGCCCTTAGTGAAGCTCTTATAACGTCATATTATATGGATAATGTAATTAGAATTTAAGTGCTTAATTAAGCACACTTAACTGTACAATGTCCATAACTTCACAATAAAAAAGCAGATATAATAACTTCAAAAATTACGTAATTAAATGCTGCATATGATCTATAACATTTGGTGAAACCTATTAAATTCCAATGATTAACTTTGATACTATAGTTTGATTAATAAATGAGGTCATTGCAGTTATCTAAAGTTCTTAATGTGTCAGGAGGCCGATTACTTGCTACTGAGCTATAATATATATTATATACTAATGCATATAAATGTTGATTATTAATTATTGATATAGATACTATATTTGTATTAAAAATGAATATAAGATATTTGATAGTGAAATAAAATACCTGAAGTGCTGTGTTGGTAATACGTTTCCTCATCTTCAATATTTTTATGATGGCTTCTTGAGTCCGTAAAATACGAAGCTGAACAATGGAATGATTGTCCTCTAGTTGAGACCGCTCTGTACTTAATTGTAATCTGCCAATTAAATTAATTTTACCTCTACGTTGTGGTTTTCCATTTTTAATAAGAGCAAACTCTTGGTTTACCCAAAAAGCTGTGTTTTCTGAAAAATCTTTTGGGTTTTGTACTGATGGCTCATAACACAACAACTGTCTTTTTAGTTTAGGAAAAGCAACTAGAGACCACAATGTTCGTCTTAACTCTGGGTCAGGTAACTCTGTTGCAAGCCTCATATTTTCGTAAGTTACCTTATCCATTGGTCTTTGATTCCAAGCAAATAATACAGCCATTTGGAAAGTTGTCACATCTAAATCGAATCTGCCAACCGAGTTTGCAAATGTAATTGTTCCATTACTCATATGATGATACCACTGAAGTTTCCTGCCTGAATGCTTCTTTTTGTAAAAATCTTCAACTTCAGGTATGTAATCTTCCAACTCCAAGGGAAGGCTTACAGTGACCCTCTCGGAGCCTCTTGCCCAAGCACCTGCATTAAGTATCTTTATATTAATAGCATCATGGCGAGTTGTTTCTCCTCTAAATTGAGTGTTGAGATCTTCACTGACTTTTATGTCCTGGAACATACGGGCTAATTTATTAACATAATCAGCTGGCATTCCCACTTCCCGCAACCACTCTACCATATCTTCTTCTTTCTCTGAATCAGCACTCGAATCTAGGATTAGTCTTCTTGTTAAATGTGCCTTGTGATATCTCATAAAAACATCCTTATTCTCTATATATTTCAACACTAAAAGGACATCCCTTAAACGGGATTCTATTTGTTCACTGGTTAAACGTTTACTTAGAGGTGTTTTCCGTAACAACATATCACAGTAATTGGCCAGTAACTCTGGACACTTGCTCTCCGGTGCTGTGCCTTTACTACCACGTATCAAAGCTGAAGAAGGTAATTCAAGTTTAAACACTGTTGTGTCATTAACAACACACTTATAAGCTTTGTCCCTTGCAGTTAGAAATCGTGGATCATCAATAAAAGCATCTTTTACTAAAGTACTGAATTTCTTAAAGAGGTCCAACAATCTTTCCACATATTTTTCTGAATCTGTAGTGATTATATCTGCTGATGCAACCATATCTGCTAACCCAGCGGATACTATATGAGCTTCTAGATCCCTCAAAATTGGTGTGACCCCATCTGGTACTCTGTCCAATAGACGAAACATTAGTTGCAATTTTTCAGTTTCGCCAGCTTTTATTAAAGGTGCACTTTCAGCTAAGAGTGTTGGGAGGTGCTCTCCAATAAGCACCCTTTCACAACACTGAGTGAGTACGGCAACACTGCCGCTCCCAGGCTCCAAATACCTGTGTGCTCGAGCTTCTTCTTCCTTAAGACGTAGATCTGCATATTTCATATAAGACTGAACACCATTTGCAAGAAGATGTTCATTTGCCTTCAACTTATAGAATTCTTCTGTTGCTTGCATGTAAGCAGCTTCAAAATTTTCTCTATATATTTGTAACTTGTCAATTGAGTTGGAACACAAGTTAACTGGAAGTAATAAAATATATTTATTGTATTAATAGTACAAATGACAAGGACCAGTGGTCGAATCAAATGCTGTAAATGTAACAAAGAAGTATACAAACCACCTCATGGTAAGTGGTCACAACTGCCCAAGGACTATGTAATCTTTCCCACAAATAATTTAATCATAGCCTACGAAACCGAAGCAAGAATTATATAATGGAGGATTATGAGGGTGGCAGTGGTACCTCCTCAGTAGAAACACAAGTATCACTTGACAAACAATAAAACTATTTCCACTGAGCAGTAGAATTAAGTATAGTGGATAGAAATAAGTGAATCCGGAGTTGCAACATAGGTGTACAAATTCATAGATATGAATCATTGTATTTCTATCTGATGTTGATTACAATGTCCATGGTCAGAAGTGACTACTCATCGTTAAGTGAACAACATGTCCATGCAAAGTGGTTATTGCCCAGATAGAAATTTTGAGGGCAAACCACAAAATATCCTATGTTCTGTTAAGATATTTGAATGTGTAGGCAACACACCCATCTAGTCTAGAAATACAAATATTGCATTATTTGTATTTCTAGATGGGTGTGTTATAATACTAACTGTAAAAAACAGTAAAAAAGTTATACTATAAAACACATGTTTGATACAATTAATCAACGTAAGGTAAAAGTAGTTTTAGAATTCCTTTAAAAAATGTTATATTTTCCCTATGATTATTATAAATTAAACATACCATATGATTCTCTAACACCAATCACAAGTTGGGAATCAAATGATTCCCCATTTCTTTCAGCTTGCACGAGCTTCATAGCAGAATCTTGCAACCTTTGCTTGATATCCATGAAAATGCTCTGATTCCATGAGTCCAACATAAGCTTACGCACCAAACTATCCTCATTGTTGTTGTTATTATTTTTCTTCTGGGAACTGGAGGAGTTAGAAGTGCTAACCTTGCTTATGTTGTTTATAGAATTTTCCAATTGACGGAAAGGCGTTGGTAAGTAGTTGCACTGGGTAAAAAACTTTCCCCATTCTGCTATATACGCTTTTAACAAGGCCTGATCTTCCCGTTGGGCTAGTACCCGTACTTGGGCCTGTTTGATGTACATCATAATATCCTGTTGAAGAGCATCGCGTAGTTTATACGGACCCCTTTCATCCCAGAGACAGACAGAATGTACCGCCCCGAAAAGGTCCTGCCATTCTATTTGAGTAACCGGTTCCTGCTTCAACAACTTCAGAACTATGGGACGCATGGAAGGCCATTTATCTTCGAAGGTCACTTGACCTTTATCCTGCAAAAAAGTGAAATTATAATCCACCCCCGTCGTCTTTTTCGTTTTCTGCAATTTTTAAAATTAATACGCACCTTTAACATGACTTTTCAATGTGAATATCCTTTTTAACAACTGAAATACACTTATCATATCATTTATAATAGTTAGTTCTTTAACTTATTTCGTTTATTTCTTATTTCTAAGTTCTAAACCTACTGAAAGCGTATAGAAATCGCGAACTGTATCTGTTGTATCTGTACTGCTGCTGCCATGTTGTTTGGCTTGTCAAGTTGTCAATGTTGAACAGACAGGGTTGCTAGCACAAGTTTATGAATTTCCCTATATTTTCTCCCAAAATTATTCATTATTTTGTTAACATGCAAATAAAGAAATAATTATTGTTTACAGAACAAATACTTATTAAATTACCATATCTAATAATATTGTCGTATCGACGTCATCGTTTTTGGCAGAAATGAGCGCCTCAACGTGAAAATGCATCTAAGGGCAGGCCGCCCCCATAGGAGGTCGTAGGTTGAATATCTCTTATCTATCACGTCCCTGACTCCGTTGCACCCACTGTTCACGGATACGATGAACCCGAATCCATTTTATCATATTTATGGCTACAACGCTTCATTTGTGTACATAATTATAAATAATGTTTATTAGGGAACTTGAACAGTTCTCGTAGGGAGTCACGGTAATGAAGCCCATGAATAGCTCTTATTGCTCTTGCACAAATTCAAGGCGCATATTCAGCTTTTTAACATTACAAACATACTTGAGGGTGATTACTATCAGATGGACTGAATGATCGTTTGCTTATAATAATAGCTTAAATTATCCACTCTGTAATATCCTAGGAACTGTCCAATTAAAGGGTACCTTAGAGAACTGAAATCCAGATTTTCTTTTATCTTCATAATAAAATTTAAGCTGTAACAAAGAAAAATCTCTTTCGTGAACGTCAATGTTGACTCTGTGTGATTAAATTGGGGTGTGCCTCTTATTATCTGTGCTGTGGGAAATCAATAAATACTTGTAATGTCATATTTTCTGAAAATCATGAAAATATAAAGTGCTATTACTAAATTTAAATATATTCAAATCAAATACTAAAATATAATTATAAATAATACACTGATTTTAATAGTTGAGTGTGAAGTTTTAAAATGATTGATTAATTTAACAGATAGCTGCCTAAAAAAACAAAGTTAAACTAAATTTGGTAACAAACCGGCGGTAATAATTATAAAGTGTTAAAATTGAAATTATCAAATTTCTCAATAACGATTGGAATGGCTTCATTTGGGGAAATAAGTGAGCCGTCAAGCCGAGCAACTTGGGAAGATTGGGATGATGTAGCTGGTGAAATCCAATATCCCCAGTAAGTTCATATCACAAGTATAATAAATTGATAATAAACCTATTATACAGTACATATTTACGGTATAAAATGTCTCTTTCTCTAAAATTACTTTGCCCTCAGCAGTGTTTTTAGTCTTTTTTGAAAACAATGATTTTCTTATCATGGAAAAAATAATAGCAAAATGTGATGATTCATTATATTAATATTATTATAACTTAAATATAAAGCTCAGCTGAGGCTCCACACGGACCTCCCTGCTGCCTGCCCGCCTTTAGGCAGGGGCACCACTATGTCAGCTTGCCTAATTTGACTTATATGGATTGTGATTAACCTCAAATTCAAATTCAAAACTTTTTATTCATTATAAGGCATATACATACGCTTAATGAAAGTCATTCATCGGCTTTGAGCGCCCCAGTTAGGCTCGGGTAGACCGGAAGAAAAAAGCTGGCGGAAAAAACTCCCGGCACTCTTTTAAAATCAGTTATACAAGTTATTCATGGTGCTGTATAGCATTGTAACCTAAGGATCAATGGCCGACTTGTGAGTTTAAGCGTCAGGTATCGGGTCCCATTGTTTTTCTATAGGCTTTACAATTTTGTAGGGAATTGTTACATTGTTACACCATTGTAACATTAGCCAGATAATGAGGATGAATAGTGGACGAAATCACTATCATGACAATTTAGTAATTAGGTACATTTTAATGAATATGTTATTCAAGATAAAAAATTATGTGTGAATGGAGTAAAAATAATTATATTAATTATAACATTTAAATCAGCATTATTATTATAATTATTGTTAATTTGCTGCAATAGTATAAAGCTAGGTTACCCAACTTCAGACCCATGGGTCCGTTAGTGGTTGAGCGTAGGTCAAAATTTTATATGTTCAGCATGATGTGGTAAAAAATTCCTTTTTTCACAAACTTTTCACAATTCACAAACAAAAATATTGTACATCGCTGATTGAGCAATGTTTCTGAATTGTTTTACTATCACTGTCTAACCAGAAAAGATTAGTATTTACATTGATTTCACTTCCATTTAATTTTTATTACCGTAATTATTTGATACTATATTTTTTTTATTTCTATTAATACCTTAATATAAAATAATGTTTCTCTTTTATATAATAAACTTTTATTTACTTATTTGGATATTACAATATGAATATCCAACTGTTGTAACTTGTAAATAAAAACTGAAAAGTCTAGGTAACAATAAATCTTAAATTAATGATTTAAAATGTCCAACTCTTATAAACATACAAGAAGCAATAATATTAGGTTGAGCCTTATCCTCTCATGAGATGTGCCACTCCACGATCTACTATTGCGAAAGACTAAAAATATTTTAATTCATTTTCATGTTTACACAGTCAATTGTTGTCACTGACTATTTGAAAAGGTACATTGCAGGACTGTCTTTTGAAAAGAGCTCAAAATCTTCAAAATGCTATTTTGTTTAAAACATATGCTATCAAATAAACATTACTGCATTCACAGTGGTCAACCAATTTAGAAGCAACATTGCCAGGGGGTACACATGTTAAATTAGTAAAGCCCCTCTTTGAGCTGTGGTCAAAAATTAGCACCTTTTGTAGAAGGTAGCCTAATTCTGACAATTTTTAAATGATTGGGTAACCTTGGTATAAAAATTTGCATGCTAAGAATGTGTGAGAAAGTAAGAAAGGAAAGTGTGAAAATTATTCTATAAACATCATTTCACTATCCTCATGTTTGTTAGTATAATTGAGTTATACTATATTATGTATATATTATACTATGTATATATTTAACTACATAATCCAATTAATTTAATTATAATGTATTGATCATTTTTTTAGGCTACGATGGACAGTCCCCTTGGAATTACCAGAAAAGGTGGATAATTTTGTTTTAATTGAAAATGGAGATGAAAGCATTCTCAGAGGTGAAAAAAGAAAAATCCTGGAAGTAAATTCTATTAAGCTGGCAAACTTGTGTTTGTACAAGTTGCAGTGTGCAGGACCTAATAATTATTTAGGTATCATAAAAGGATGTGATATGATGCTTTCCACTGATGTGGTAAAGTTACTGGAGGATTTAATAATCAAAAGCAAGAAAATTGTGACAATTCTGGTCAAATCAGTTTCTGAATTCCAAACAGACCAGCCTGATGCAGCACAGACATGCTTAATAAGGAAAGTGACAACTACAAACGGGTTCAATCTAAGAAAACTAGATTATCCCAAATTGGAGCAGCCTAATATTGTTTCTGGTGTCTCAGCAGGAAGTAAGTTACTTTCTTTCTGCTATAAAGTAACATTTTAATGATCAGTTTGCAAAGTACATTATTTCGTAAAGTCATTCTCTCAGGTGGAATAAAGCTTATTTAACACCGCAACATAACTTTGTATAGTTAATTTTTATAGTAATAAGAGTATAGCTCAAAATTGTATTATAAAAAACTAGCAATGACTTCGTACATATAACACACATACATAAAACAGTATAATTATGCCATTGCTGACATAATTGTAGATCTTTTTGAGGGGTATAATTGTGTTATACATTCATTGTGTCATAAGTCCGACAGCTACAACAATCATTGTATTGTGTTAATTTATACACAACCTAAAACCTTAAAATTACAAAATAAAATCTCCTCGAGTTGACTTTTGAGACTCGAGTTGAGACAGTCATACTTTGTTGTATAATATTAATTGATATTCTCTATATATATTATTTGCAATTTGTTCATGCTTTTTCGTATTTCAGTTTTTAATCGAAGGGAGCATTTGGGCATGTCTGCAACTGCACTAGTGTTCTTCATGGAAAATGCAGCCGAAAGCCAAGTAGAAGATCTGCAAAAATTACTGGAGAAGGTAGACATAGCTCAAGCTGGACAAATTTTACAAAGCAGCATTACCAACTCAAATTTATATATGTAATAATATATGTAAAAATGTATCCTCCTTGTAAAAAGTTTTTTTTTTATTTTCCAACACTTTAATACAATCATCTCTTGAGTATCCTTTACTTATTGTAGTAGATACTTTATAGTGACTTTAAATTAAAAGTCATCAATTGAAATTAAAATCAAAACAGTTTTTTTTTATTTTTTTATTCCCTTTCCCAAAGGTTCCTTTTCCTAAAATTTCTATCTGCAAATCAGTCTTTATTTTTCAACGATTTTTATTCCATTAATAGCATTATTAATTGATTCATTAAAAATAAAAATAATAGCAGATCTAACCATTCGAGAAATATTTTATAAATCCTAACCTCATCACCACTACTCTCCACGCCTCTTCTCACCTCTCCAGTCTTCAACTCGGCGACACCTTAACTCATTTTTTCAATCGCAACATTTTCCTCTTCTCATCATCATCCATTAAATAAATAAAAAACTAAGTCGTGAAGCGACGCCTGGCTGACAAAAGATTTCTTTACACAAAATAGGCATGAAAGTTTGTATGTAATGGTTTATTATAAAAGGAAAAAATACGGCATTAAAAAAGACGTATAATTAAAAAGTCTTTTTTTTTAAATGCCGTATTTATTCTATTAAAAATCGGTCAAGTTATAATGTGGAAGTAGTTAAATATATAGTAAAAACGCCGAAATTACCAAGTTATTGTAAAAGGACCCACTTTTATTTTCACCTTTTTAATTTACGTATTTACCTATTCTGTAAAAGTTTCAATTATATACCAATTACAATTTTTGAAATTAGAAAATTCAGCGTTTTTAAATTTTACCTGTGATACAACTGAAAATCGTTGAAAATACCGTTTCTTTTTTTGCACCGCGGCCCTCTTTTATTTTTTAGTTTTTGTATGTATTTGTTATAGCTACAGAAATACATAATGTGTTAAAACTTCAAGTATCTACCTGTTACGGTTCAGGAGGTACAGCCCTGTAAAAGACGGAAGAATGGTGAGGTTCCGTCTTTACCCTTGTTGTGCGGAATCCTAAAAAATCAACCATCACACCTTAATAACAATCGTACTAATATTAACATACATCATTAACAGAACCAGACGTTGCCGATCAGCGTGGGAGAGCGACACTCGCGGCCCTGGCGTAGAGACGGCGGATGACCGCCGCATTAGATATTTCACTTCAAAAATATTTAATTTATTCTAAAAATAACAAATTATCATAACATCATGCTCATCAAACTATCACACTAATAAATCCAACATACAACAAAAACATTTAACACTTATGATATTATATACACCAGATTGTTACTAGCTCAAAAAGTGAGCTGAAAACGTGTTTGCATCGAACTAAAATGTACTTACAAATGTTAGAAACAAAAGGGAGAAAAAATTCGCGCATATCTGCATACAATTCAACCATAATTTATTATATGTAACATGTGTATTGTGTATAATATCATTGTCTAACACCCTGTTCAGTTTCACATCAAAAACATTTAGGGTGTTCTCTGTGCAGGACAGCAGCGCGCAAGCAGCAGAGGAACGTCGCCACGCCAGCAGCCCGACAGAACCTCCAGAATAAATGTTGCATAGCAAAAGAATGTGTCATTAAAAGAAAACAAAAATATCGTCTTTAACTTTATTTATTTAACATCAATACATTAACACAATATTACATTGTTAAAAATATAATTATACATAAATTCATGAGAAAAACAAAATTAAAATTTATCAGAATTCATAAACATAACCACAGCCTATTGAATCGCAGACCAGTTAAGTTTGGTTTATTTGAAGTGTAAATAAACAATTCGCTACTTATTTATAAAAATCAAATTATAAATGTTAAGAATTTGAGTAATCTTGTTCATGTTAATAATAAATATGAAAACATATCATACCATTGTTATGATTAATATTATTATTGTACTTTCAATTTTATTAATTAAAATGTTTAGAAAATGCCTAAATAAACTTCAACAAATCTACAAAATAAACTTCTAGCATTGTACACCATGCCTTTTAGTTTTGCTTACAGATTTTTACCTTGTGCTATTGCTATTTTTAAATTTAAATGAAGGGTAAACAATTATTTTAGAATCGCAAATAGCCACGTCTCCACGGACCTAGCACTTTTATCCCCATGGACCTAGAACAAATCTTGCCTGAAGCAGACACGCATTCTGCCTTATCCGCACTTGCTCGGGCCTGGTACAATATATCTATGATCATATGAATCTCAATACGCTGGTCAGGTACAGTGGAACGGTCATATTTTGCCTCTCTTTCTCTGCCTTATGAGTCATATAAGTATGACAATTGTGAACGAAACTAAAAGTTTCAGACTACTATGCGCCTCAAACGCTCGAGGTAACAAATTAGCTCGTGGGAACGCGGCTATTCACATAATAATAATTATCATCTCATAATTAGATATAATTATGTGTAGTATATAGTAGTTTAAGGATACCTGATAACAACTTCAGGGCTGGTGGCCCGTTAGAAAACAATAAAAAGCTTCTAAGTTAAAAATGATCTTTTTTTGTATCAGCGGCTTCTCTTAGACTTCTGGAGGTCTGTAAACTATAATGTACCCCATCTTTCACCAGTTTTTTTAAATTACATTGAGATTTTATTCTAAACACGTATAATCGTAACATAGTACAAAACCCATAAAAATAATGTATGTTATCACGGATAAAATTGTGGCGCGTAAGTTTTATTCTATTTTACACAATATTAACAGGCACATTGAGTTTTGTTTTTTTTTCAATATTTATTAAATGGAAGCGTTAAAAAAATATTAATATTTTACATAATAATTAAACCTACACTGAAAGCTGTATGCTTATCTATAAACTTAGGTTAGAAGAATAGTAGCATAATTAAATAGATACATCACATCATTAATAAGCTTTTATGGCTACACTTGAAGTGCTTATAAAATAACTTAACTTATT
>DWNR01002549.1:0-12885 GCA_018250455.1 Polygonus leo
ACATCTGTAATTATATTTTGACATTGACATTTGTTTGTTTACATTTTGGACACCTAATTATGAATTAAGCTATAGGTGTAAAGTTCTCATCAATACAAATTAACAAACGCACTAGTCGCCCCAACCATTTTTGAAAGTTTCCCTCAATTTCCCTAAGATGATTAGATCACATCATTAGATCCGGGTGTCCTCATCATAGGATCACCCTTGGAATATCTCCATTCCAACAAAAAAAATCTTTAAGATCGGTTTATAAACGACAAAGTTATCCATAAACACAGAAAAAACATATATACGGTCAAATCTTTTTTGGAGTCGGTAAATAATTAAATGTCAAAGTAATACATAAATGAAAATTGCAACATTCATTTTAATTCGCTTTTCATGTCGTGTTATAAAAACACACAATTTCACAATTGAAATTTAAAGCATTTATATTACTGAGTGCTGATTATCCACGTTTATGTTCAAAGCATTCAGTTTCATAGCTGTTCAAAATCAAACAACGGCGAACATCTTAGTTCTCAAGGCATCTGATGTAAGTTCAGGTATGATTTAATCGTAGCCGGCGTACCGCGTACCGCTGGTGACGAGTATTCGGCAGCAACCACCAAAACAGTAACGTGTTTTCACTACAGGATTTTAGAGTAGCCTTTTTAAGGTTAATTTATAACAAAATCAGGAATTACAATTTTCATTTCGGTCACTTCCCTTTTAAGGGTGCGATATATATACAAATATTATACAAATGCCCATCGTAAAAAAGGATATTTTATATATTCTTATTTTTTATGTAAGAGAAATTTTGTTATTTACAACTAAAAATAGTTTGTTACATTTTGTATACACGAAGTCAGGTGCAATATGCTACTAATGTGGGATATTAGTAATATGGAGCTATCCTACAACGTCGTCTTTAAATAGATTGTGTTTATTGAGGAATGACGATTTTTGTTTTTAATATTACTAAATACTGATGTTATATACGAATTTATTAATCCAACGCTATTTTTCTAGAAATATATTGTTATATATTAGTTCATAATTATTAGCAGTAATTTAGGTCTTTATTTTATTTATAGATAATAGAAATATCTTTAAGTTATAATATAATATAGCTAGTGAGGTCCGTAAATAAACTTTCAAAACATTGGTGCTTAATAAGGTTATATAATTATGTATAAAAATGACTTCAGTCTTCCAATCAGTAATCAAATGCATATTTTTCTATTATATTCATGTACATAAATATTTTTAAGATTGCTATACCCTGTTAAAGTCGTTAAGTAAATAGTTTTGTAAGGACATTTCAGGCAGCAAGACAAGCGCAATACAATATTTCTAATATCGATCGAAGTGTGTCACGGTGATAAGGAAATGGGCGTCACCGAATTGTGAGAGATCCTAAGCGATGAGACGTGGAATAGCTCACTGAAATAGCCTCCGCGACCTCCGCGCCTGCCAAGCTTTATTATTTAGCTATTATTGGCCCGGCTAATAATAATTTGTATTTAAAGAATCGTTACAGATTTTTAATAGCAGGAATTCCGGATTGTAATGTATTAGAAAATAAGACATTGTTGATCCGTTTAGTTATTAATTTCGAATTTTGGGATCAGGTATAGGAAATTTCTGAAATGTATAATTAAAGCTACCGTCTATTTAATACTGTATTTTGCTAAGAAACAACAATAGAAATCTATTTTTTACAATTTCATTAAACTTGACATTGTAAATCTTGGCGAGAATAAGGCTAGCTATTTAATGAGGCAGTGTTGGCAACACCGCAGGGAACTCTTCCTAGGAACATTTTAAATGCAACTTTTAATATTTAGTTTATTATTTTAGAAGCGTTTAAAATAACACTTATTATTACTCTTATGTAAATAAATATAAATTGTGATTACGCACTGACAGTAAAAAAATGATATGTAATGTTGATTGTCCATTTTTTCTGATGAAAAATAAACACGTAAACATTTCCTACATATCTGTTTGAACCCTGTCAAAGTGCGTCATACTGAATCCGCGTAAATACTAATAATAATGTTAGTTATTTATAATCACATATCAATAGTCGTAGTAATAATAGTATATTATTTTTAACATTATTATCATAAAGTATGTGTAACATATTTTGAATGTCGTGTGTTCCTAATTATTGAAGTAGCCTAACATTTATTGTTGCAATTGATGTGTTATGCCGAAGAGAGTAACAAAAGTTAATGCTAATATCTGAACAATATTCTGTCATCCATAAAATTGTTGATTATAATTTATTATTATAATAGAATAATTTCACGATTATTTTAAGTTATTTTTCAATGAGATCAAAACATATTATTTAATAATGTAGTCTTCTGAAAACCACCTATAGTTAATAGTAATTATAAATATGTTCGAGTTTTTTATATATTATATTTACTCGAATTGATCAAACTTTATGAATTTTGATACGTAATATAAGTGTGTTAGCTAAGTCAATGTTACAATATTACTAAGTACAATGTATTTATAAAACACCATTGGAAAATAAAAATTGTTCCTAATTATTTATAATTTGGTTTCAAAAATATTTCTTTTTCAAAGTTTCTTCTTAAAAATGCCTTTTGACTGCCCTTTGTCGAATTACATTATATAACAGCATTTCTTTACGTGAAGTGTGCGTGTCTTTGTTAAGATTTATATTTGTTATAAATATATTTTTTGAAATGATTACATCTCTTTTAATTTTGCATTTATCTTATCCTATTAGTTAATACATCCAGGGTCTTTATGCAATATTTATACATTAATATCTTGGTGCCAGAAATAAATATTTTATGTTTTAGAAAAGTAATCCCAAACCTTCAATATACCTGGTTAATAAGGTAACAGACATTTAACTGGAATCAACTATTTTTCTAATAAGATACTAATACGATATTTTTATACTCATATTAAAAAAATATCAAACAATGATTATTTTTCGCAAAATGTGTAAAAACTGTCAGTGTTACAGTTATTTTTCCTCATAATTTTAAATTTGGCGCGCGAGCGGATGTGCGAGGGAGACGCAAGACGCAGGTAACAGCGCGGGTTTCATTATGGCAGCCGACGTCAATTACTCCACCGCTAGCGAATGTGGATAAGACTTGCAGATACAGTTATTGTATGTCCAATGTACAATTTGCTTGACTTTGGTCTTGGAATGACTTGATTCGGCTAATGCTGGTCGTTTGATTTTCTTATCTTAATAAGTTAGGCGATTTGTTATTTAATAAAAGATAAATTAGAAAGTATACTTTCAATGTCTAAGATTTTTACATAAAAAGCACTTACAGAAATAAAAGAGAACGACGTGAGTGTATTAGATGGACGAATAAAACTCATTTTTGAATGAGATTTTGACTAAAGAAAAATAGTTTTGTGGAATTACTAATATTTTGAGAGTTTGGTAGTACATACTTAAACATAATCATAACATTATTGATAATACGTTTTATTCGTTAATTAATTTTCTGGTAGAGCAAATAACAACATATATTTTGTAAATGTTTATATTTATAAACATCCAATGTTTTCTCTGATAGTTATTTATCTGCCCCCTTGTAAATTATGTTGTAGGCCTAAAGTATTTTAGCGAATAAATCGAAAATCACAAGCATCAGGCGTATCAACATCTGCTTACATCCGCAACTTTTTATCAGCGATATTATTATCAACTCGCTGTTATATAACTTGAACCTGTGTCGCTATCGCTATCCCTTTCTCTCGCCGCTCCGATTATTCGAAACGAGTCCCCGCCGCACTCGAGGGAGCGAGAGAACAGATATTGCATTAAATTTCGATCCTATTCTGTAATGTTTTGTCCAATCGCGTCCGATCTTCGCGTGTTCCGGTTCTTTGTCATCAATGGGTTGCCGGGCGAGTCCATTTCGAGTGCCACTCGAAAACGTTTTACGCGATATTTGAGCTAGTTTTCTAGCTAAAAGTCATTTTATAATCCTTCCTCGATCGCCGCCTCGATGCCGAAAGGAGAATCTCGCCTCGAGGAGTAGTATTTAGCGCCATCGCTTTTAGGCCCTTTCGGCATTAATGAGTCGTACCCACTTCAGCTGACTGCGTCGTACGCAAGGCTACTCTAACTAAACTAGTAGTAGTCCGGCGTTCGAGGGAGGCGGTCGGGTGTTCGCTCGCGGAAGTGATATGCGGATATGTTATTGAATTGAGGGTTAAAATGTTTTCGGAACGTTCGCCATAGGCGTGAGGGCGTCCAGTTTCGTGTCGGGTCGCGTTCGGTAGCGCGAGGTCGCGGGTCGGCGGCGGCCGGCCACGGCGCGAGTGATTCCGGCGGAGGGACCGGCGAGCCGAGGCTCAATAATGCTCAAATTTCTGACTCACAAGCTGCGAACGCATTCGTTGAATGAGGAGAACGTTTCCGAGAAGGTGGGTGTCGCCGCGGCCCGGCCGGCTCCGCGCGAAGGTCACAGCGCCAACAGAAAATGGCCGCCTCGCTCGCGAGAACAAAGGAGCGGAACGATCGCCGGCTCCGGCCGCGCCGCTCGCTCCGCTCCGCGCCGAGCCCGCGCTGAGCTGCCCTTGTTGTTGCAGGTGGAGGAGCGGGACTCCGGCACCGAGTCGGACGACGAGGCGGAGCGCACCGACACCGGTGAGTCCAGCCGCGCACCACGTACCCGTACGCACGCTCACACTCGCCGGCCGGCTCGAGTTTACGTTGACCTCGTCGTAACGAATTTACTACTCGCAGATAACCGCGATGCCCCGTGTCCCACCTAAATACTTTGACCGATTACGTCGGTCTCGCCCGGTTCGTAGCCGAGCCGTGCCGTGCCGTGCCATGTTTCTGCCGACAAAAAAAAACAAACACGAATGAGTACCTGTGCGTTTAGGTATACGTTTATAAGCGTGTTTAGAATCTAATTAGCATACTCGCCTAGCCGTCTTGACTATAATTATGCTAAAATCTAAACATTGTAGGTGCCAAGGTATGATTGTTTATTTGCAACAAAGACTACCTCGCCGATGGATAATTTCATTAGATGGCGATATTTTATGTTCCAGCGTACGATAATGTTAAATATTTTAAAGATAGGTACGTTTTCTTTGTTCAACTAGTTCGACCTTGGGGCGTGACCTTGAACTTAGAAAATCGAAATGTGTATGTACGTACGCCGCATACGGTGTCATTGTGATTTAATCAGGGACCCAGCTATAGCGCAGGCCAACAGTAACTTCTGGAATTAATGGCAAATCTCTGCATCCATGGAATGAACCGTGCACGTCGACAAATTTGTGATACCTATGAAATTAAACTAACTCTTATCATTAATCTTTCACATCTATAATGTCTAGACTATAAATCCTGCAATTGATACTTTAAAGAAATTAAATCAAATGCAATTTACCAATGTCTACGGATTGAATCACACTCGCTACTTTTAATTTCTTTATGTTAATAGAAACTAATAGAGGTTCGATTAACATATGAGTACACCAATTATATTATTTACCTTAGTTGGTCCACGCCCTCAATGGTCAATTAATGGAGGTATCCTATAGATTCCAATGACAACTCAGCAGTTGTATAATGAAGAGATTGAATTTTAATCGCTGTTGGAATATCTTTAGTGATTCTTGTTGACTACATGCAGTCAGTCTGATGGTAACTGCTCACTGCTGTCCATGGACATTTGTTCCGATTTGATGGGTTGCTACCCCAGAGGTTAGTTCTATGTTCGCCTCGTGTAAGTATAGCTGGTAACCACACCTCTCCAAAACTGAAACGTAAAAGTTGCTGCTTGTAAAATTACGAACGCATCTCCCCGGCAGATCTCAACGAGTTGTACAACTTAGTAATATTCAAAAATAATTATATTCGTCATTTTGGGATTCAGTATTAATCTTATTAGATTTTTTAGATTAAGAATAGGTACTTAGAAAATCTTAAAACTCAACGTACTAAATACTATTGAAGCAATAATTGCGGCATATACCGTAGACTAGAAAAGGAAAGGATCCCGATAAAACAAATGGAACAAAATGTTTCATCGCTTACAGGATTACTTCGCGCCGGTGCAGTAATGCGATAGGAACTTGATACATTAGCAGCATTATTTAATTTTATACAGACAACTTTAAGCGCCTTACCCATCGTCTATCATGCCGCCCGGTGCCCGTCCATGCCTTACTTGAAGTGAAACCTTCGCTGAATGTTACATCCAAATGTAGGCAGTGTAATGTTGTAGTTGGTTTTCGCTGGTTATGATAAATTTTGAGACACTTATTTCTATTTGTACGGCTGCGTACCGGCGTAAAATTTTGATTTGCTTAATACGTTGAAATACTTAACATGTAGTATTTTTGTGGCTGTATGATCCTTTTGCCAAAAAAATTCAGGTATTTCAGTATTGTATTACTATGTCTTCTCTTTGTAGTGTAAAACAACCGACCCTTTCTATTTATCGATTTTGGTCATTAATATCATCAGCTGATGACACTAGAGAACAAAATGAACATTTCTGAAGACATTGTCTAATATCACGTTAGCGCGCCTTATTCTGGGTTTTATCTCACCTCTCATTGGGTCTGTGACGTTTGTTGGTTCTTTCTACAATGTATCGTGATCCACTCTCGTCACTAATTTTTTGGCGTCAATAATTCTGGTTGAGCGAGACACTCATGGACAATACCCCTGATATAATAATTTGAAAGATGTCTAAGTTATTAAGAATAAGAGACGAACTAAAATTAATACCATTCCACCGATGATAATATTATCCATATATCATCAATAATAATACTAATGTGTATATTGATCAATGAAATCTAAAGAGAGAAATAACCAGTTCCTTCAATGTGTACAAATTTACTATAATATCTTAAATACACAAATAGTATATATAATAGGAAAAAAAATTGGAAAAATTGGAGCTCATGCACCGACAATTATTACAATTTTTTGCGGTAAACTAAACTTAAACTGATATTCAACTCAACAGGATTGACAATGGGTATCACGCATGTATTTAATATTAAAAAATAAATTTTCATACATTTATATTATTTCATACATTCATAGGTTTATGATGAAGCTCAAAACTCATAATCGCCCTTTAAAAATACTACATGTTACATGTGTAACTGTGCCTTCAATAAGAAACAGATAATTTACGTTATCGTTCTTACATAATCGAGTTCTACTAAATAGAATCTCGGGCAAATATCACCGTTGCGACTTATCAATAAAGGCATATGTGAGCTGATAACCGCATCTTTATGTAAATAATAATATTTTGGCATACGATATCAGCAGCATATAGCCCGATATTTACGGCTATTTATAAATGCCTGGGTTGATATTGTTATCTAAACTCAAAAACTTTTTGGAGTGTAGATATCCACAGTTCGCTACGAGTTGAATAGACCATTGCAAAAACAAATAACGTTATACAATAATAATGTGTGTAATAAAATTAGGGATTGTCTTTTAACAACCAAGTTTAGCTTTACATTTCCACGAAATACTTCGGGATCTACATAAGCTTCCTTAGATTTACATATTTCGGCCTTTAAAGGGTGTTATTGTAAGGGCTCGTGCGTATCATTAACCAACGTTGTCCCTTGGAGACACAGCAAAGCAAGCAAGACGGTATGACATGGGTCCTAATTTGCGTGTATTGCCGGCGGCCTTTGTACATTGTGCACTGGATTAGACTAATAGCCCGGGGCCTAGCCTCCAAGATGACTAGCAAGAACCCGACAATAAGGTCTGAAAAAGAACTTTTTGCTTTATGTTGTAAAAGATCTTTTTGACGGTGAAGGATATGAAAAAGATGTGGCGCACGTTAGGATATGGTTTTAGCTTTTATCACGGCGCGCTGGATTACATTAATAGCCCCAGGAAAACTGATTTCAAAAGACTAGACTATACTTCATTGTAGCGTCTTGTCTTTTTGAAACGTAGTCTCAAAAATATTCGTCTATTTTAACTTCGCTAACTTGCAAAAATGTGCTCTAAGTACATATATTATTAGGAGAGTATTTACTTAGGATGGATCTTAGCATAAGCAAAATTGCATATACTCGTAATAGCTAAAAATCCTGTAATATTTATAACTGCAACATTTGACATAATTTAGTAGCCAACCTTTAGAATTAGATCCAACCCTTAGGAACTGTAGAATACAAAACTAAAAACTAGATCTAGTCTAGTATCCAGTACAATGGCGGATTTGCACATTTGCCGCCAGTAGGCTATTTTCAATTTCCACTACAGTTACTACCGAAACAGAAATTCCATTAAAACAAAGTAGTATTTTTTAAGATTATCTTGATTATGGCTAATATTTTTAACCTTATAGAAAGGGCATGCAGTTTTGGATTAGAAATGGATCTTTACCATGTATGACAAAAAAAAATGCCGCCCTAGGCAAATTTGCCGCCCTAGGCTCCAGCCTACTCAGCCTGCTGGTAAATCCGCCACTGATCCAGTACGACTGGAACTTTAATTACCAATTAGAACCTCCAGTCTCCTTAAGTCAATTATATATTTCACTCGAAAACAGACTTCAAAAACAGACTTTAACCAAGCTCATAAACTTTTCCTCAAATAGAAGATTTGTAAATGGTTTCCTCTTGCGATTCTGCACATTTTATTAGACACTCGGCAGAAATAATAAGACATGCAATTTCCGAATATCCAGCTAGGACAGTAGTTCTCCAAATGGTTTCCCGTAATGATCTTGATTGTCCGGCGGCGCGCGTCTTATGGGGCTCTCGGCAGTCTCCGCGAAGATAATGGGGCTTGTCGCTGCCAAATGGGGACTTTTCACACGTCGACGCAGCAGGTTTTTTTTCTTTGCTCTATAAAATTTTGTGCGCTTTGGGATTAGATGTATTAAAGGCGGAATTAATGAATTCTGAATTTTAGAAAGCATTGAATAGTTGTAATTGCTGATAAGACTTATGTTTCAAATATATTAATTTAATGTGTCCTTAAGAAGTCGGGTCCTTTCAGTGCCCCATTTTTCTTCTTTTAAAAGTATATTTGTAAAATTACTTTGACCAATAATACCATAGTTAATGAAAACTTGAATTTCATAAACATACTGTTCTAATATTTTTCAGGACGAAAACACGCAGTACGTTAAAATTAATAAGTACCTACTATGTAGTTTGTTAGGTGACAGAAGCAATTTTATAGAGGTACAGAGATAGGAGGTATACATACACACACATCTTGACGCCAAATCCATAACGGGGTAGGCAGAGAGTATCGAGTGCCAAACGGCACGGTTCTGACATACTTTCATAACTCTCCTCATACAAACTCGCCGATTTCAGAGACTCTTGATACCTCCTTCAGACAGCACACGATCAATTTGATCATGAAATGTCAGTCTGGGTCTCCCTCGGTATCTATATCCGAGGAGGTATATAGGTAAACCAATAATTTTCTGTGTAGGCCACCCCAACTGTTCTTCCAGTCGCGATAACTCTCACTTCGTAATCCCCTTTTACAGCAGTCATAAAATTTTAATAAGTCCTTACGACACAGGATGAGATAGCGGAGCCACAAAGCACAGTAAACAAAATGACCGATTTAGGGCTTTTGGACGGAAACCTTCCGAGATTACTGCTATGTTGCTATAAATCTTAATCTTTTTGTAACTTAGTTGTCATAGGGATTATGATATGTTTCAAAATGTACCTAATGAATTACTCGGGGATTTTGAAGTTTATGACGGTATTAAATCCATCGTCACTTTATTAATTTATTTATTTAAACTTCTTATATCTAAAAAGAGGTACAAAGGCGAACTTAATGCTATAAAAGCATCATCTACCAGTAAACGCATTACCCTGTAAAGGATTCTTTATCACCTTGCTGTTTGTTTAACATTTTAAAAGGTACAACACATAAAATACCAAAAAAAAATGCGTAAATTTTAGCAATATTTTTCATATCGGTTTATTTAAAGCCTAGATTAGATACAGATATTGGACAATCGTGACATTACCTGTATTAAGTGGTGAATGGAATATTTGAAGGTGTGACCTTTTTATCGGCAGTCAACGTGGCGTGTGATAACACTTATATGTCCAAATTATACTTCGCAATTGCGATATATCACATATTTAGTGACCGATAGTATATCTTTTGGTTTTCCGCGTTAGATTTCCACTTGAGTTACGATTACAATTTGTGTGACATGATTTTTACAGTTTCAAGTGTCGCACGTATTAAGGTTTGAAATTACTAAAACACGTATAATATATTCCTTACGATGGTTCGTTTCATTCCTTACGATGGTCGGCCGTACTTAGCAAAAATTTTAGTCCTTATGTATTCCACCTATGACCAATCATATTAGATCATAGGTTGTTTAAAAAAAATACAGTTAATCTTATAGCCAAAAAAATGGCACTAATATAAATAAACAGTAAAGAAAAATAAAAATCTCATTCCCAACTCCTACGTTTATGCTCTTGTGGAGCCAGGAACAAGGAAGGAAGGCGTTTTGATATTTGTATGTGCATATTGTATACGATTAATACTAAACATTTCACGTAACGTTTATGGGAGCGGACATCCTGTCTGGACACACGCTGGCTCCCAGAGGGATGACCGACGTTGGCTTTGCAATATATTCTGGAATATTTTTCTCTTGATATATAAAAGTCCCGTGTCATGATGTTCGTCCGATACTACTTAACGTATATTATCCTGATGAATGTTGTCACATATGTGTAAGTAGGTCCAATTTGAGAGATCGGATACTTCTGGAATCGCCAAATAGCGCTATTGTTGAGGTTTTTAAAAGGCGGGACGTCTGCCCGGACCCATTAGTATTTGTATGAAAGCTGGAGGTCATATTCATTTACTCGTAAACTAGACACGCAATCTCAAAAACTTGGTGTAAATTGAAATTTGTCAGGTATCAGCAAAAACTTGCGACAATACAAGCTACTTTTCAAAAAAGTCTAAAATTGCAGCTTCTACATGATATATTTTTCAAGATCACGGAAGCAAAGCCACTGGCAATAGCTAGTCTGCAATGTTACATAATGTGGCGTCGCCTGTTAGATACTAAATGTATGCGACATACATATCATAACAAATTAATGTTTATGATATGAATGTCTTAGGAAATTTCCATGAAATTTCATACATCCTGCTGGGTTGTTTAATATTTCGTCTGAAGTCATACTTTAACGGAACTGTCTTCAGTTACACTCATCCATCTGTAATATTTACGTATATCTATGTAAAGTCTACGCTAATAGTGCTTATCTAAAAAATTAGTCTAATTGGTACAAGCGAGAATAGTTTAAGGTGACCCGATGTTTGAACAGTGTTAGCCAAAAGCGAGCATGTACACTATTTGTTTGGTAATAAATAGTATATAAATTCCTCAGTTCAACCTTCAGTGCGAACGATCCGCGATGACTGTACTTCGCGAAAGTCGAGTCAAAGTCAAGTTCAAGGTTGACTTGCAGCTGCCTCGATTGAGTAATGTACGTAATTATACACTGACTTGCCACTCGCTCTGAGATCGTTACCTACATTACATATCATTATTAAATATTATTTTGTAACTTCCATTGCTGTCTTTTTATCTGAGAAATTAATAGGGTAACCGTTTTTTGGTACATAAGAGATTTTTGTATACTTGAACCGCACATCTGATATTATGAGTTTGTAATTTGTAGTGTGGATTAGGTTGGATGTTTAAATATGTCAATACCACGATTCAGTACATTTAGATTATTTAGTATTTAGTTATTTACCATTATTATAATAACATAGATCTGTAAATATTCGTATTATTCACAGAAGAGATAGGAAACAGGGCAGTATTTAAGATATTTTTAATTTTGGGAAAAAAGTACAGACTTGCATATGTCTAGTGTAGCTGTGTGCTAGTTCTTGCACGGCTTTAAAAGAAAAAAAATATAAAGAAATATATTTGGAGTTATCATGGTATCGTCGTGTTTAAATAATAAATAGAAATCGTGGAACATCGTTATCGGAGCGGTGTCGGCGCGCCGTCTGCCGCGCCGGTGACGGCTCGAAGCCAACTTATTCTCCACGGCACGATCGACACGATAAGTACGACTATAAATAAAATCGATAACATTATAAATTCTGTTTATTTTAGAAGTATAATCTCTATAATCTGTAAAAAAACCATAGCCAATTTGATTGTCACAGCACCAGTCTGTGCAGGGACTGCCGGATTCTATTCACGGCCAAACAAAATGTGAATTAATTTGGAACACATCATATAATGTTCTGGGTGAACTGCGACACAGGAAATCCTAGTATGGGGATGAGTGTGTTTTTTATTTTTTTTGTTATTTTAAAATTATGATTTCGACACTCATAACCCTACGTGTTTCCTGTGTCGGAGATGCTATGGACACAAAAATGAATACACAACACGTAGACCCAGAAAATCCATTTTCATCATTTAAATTTTCTGTCTGACTGGGAATCGAAGCCAGGACCTTCTTCGTGTCAAACCGACATGAGGACTGCTGTACCATCCTCCGACATGGGTATTGAAATATAAAAAAAATATCTTTTGTTACCTGATGCGTATGTTACCCTTGTTTATAGATGTATCGTATTTAATCTACTTTTATTTCTATAAAGTAAAATAAATCTATTCTATATATTTTATACTATTATTTCTATAAAAAATATATATATATAATTATTTCTATAATTCTATAAAGTATAGTAGTAGTAGTTAATTAGTAGTACCTGATGCTATTCTAATCTATTACAAGTGGATTTCACGGTCAGTTCATATAATAGAGTACTAAAATAATTTACACTCATGACCTGTCGAGGCGTCCCTATCGAAGCTGGGGACG
>DWNR01002550.1:0-12884 GCA_018250455.1 Polygonus leo
GCCTTATCGCTAGGTATAGATATAAAAGCCTAGTGGCTCGAAAGCCAAGTTATTGATTACAAACAGTTCAGTTGCTGAGTGGCGGACATGAGTGAGAGCTGTTTCTACCCAGCTGTAAGTGTATCCAGTATACACTTGTGTGTGTACCAATACCTTGTAAAATCTATCCAACAGTGTGATAACAGCAATGTTATAGTATCAGAACTGCGTCAAGTTATGCCAAGGGACCTTGGATACAAAAAATGGAGGTTACTAATAAGAATTATTGAATTGAAATCAGTAGCTTTTTTTGTTGCGAGGGGTTTTATAATAGGGACCCTGGGCTCGGGTTTCATTTGTTATTATGGTAAAGACGTTAATCCCAATACTTTACTTAGTAGACAGTATATATTTAATAGTAAACTTTGAAGGCAAAATAAGATAAGAAGGATACTAAACTAGTCCTAAATAATCTTTACTTTAGCGCGTATCTTTTGAACGCAACAAAATAATAATTTGTTTTATGGTGAAATAATATTCTTCAGCAGTAACACTGAAGTACAAAGTATAAAACGAGTAATGAAAACGGTCTATTATTTTTATGTCTGTGTACCTATCATAAAACAATGGATTGAACGTAAGTCCTAGATAGACTCCTATATAGTTAAAAATATTACCCCCGACTGAAAGTCCTTCGAAAAAGAAAAACGTTTTCAATTTTTGTTGTATGTAAGATTGATATGCGATTTCTTCTTCTATCATGTATCGATTTCGTCGATTTTTAGGGAACCGAATGTCGCAGTGACAAAATAGAACCCTTATAATTTCTCTCGCGTGTTTGTCTGTCAGACCGTCACGGGCAATTTACTGGACCAAATTGAGGATATCCAATGGACCGATTAAATTGGTACACGTGTTATTTTATCGGATACTTTTAATCTCAAGGATAAAGCCTGCCCTAAAGGATCGTAGGAGGAGGAAGGAAGAATAGTGGATGAACATATTTGACATCGGATTCTTAATCAATAAATTAATCTTAACTAATTGTAGAATAAAACCATTAGTAAGAAAGCCATCTAAATCTTTTTACGAAACGTCAACATCCAGCTGTGTTCAAGGGCTGTTGATTAGACAAAATGACTACAAAATAAATGCTTCGTAGAAGATAGGAAATGGAGCACCGCCACTAGTAAATTCACGATAGTTACGAAGCAGAACAGTCCACTATAAATGGCCTAAACTTCCCAGCGAAGCTTAAAACTTTTCAAGAAAACAAAAGAAAAACATAGCTTGAAAAATGCGACCAGCTCGTTGAATTAAATGGAAGGTTACCTCGCAAGACAATTTTTAACTGACTCCCGACATCCAAAATATAAAATAAATATTTTAACATTTTGAATCCGCTAATGGAACCCCATGAAGTCGCTTGTGCACTTGTTAAAGTTTTTATTTTAGCAAAATTATTTTGTGCCAGAATTCCGAATTCCAGGCTTTGTTCTCTTCGAAACTTCGAAAAGCTCTTGGGTAATTGAAACCTGTTTTAACTATGAAGAAAAATAAAGCAAATAAAAATATACCATGCAGCAATTGCCATGTAAAAGACGTTCTAACAAAATCACAATTGTGAAATCTACATAGCTGCACTTCTCCAGCGTAGTAAACAATAATCTTAATCATTATGAAAATATACCTTCCAGATGACTGACAGTACTTGTGTGATAATCATTTTAAAATAAATTATATAAAATCATGTCATAACGTGATAAAGTTAAAATTATAGACCGAGAAATGTTAAATGTCTTTCCATAACCTAATACCATGAATATTCAACTATTATTGAAAATAATACAAAACACATTTAAAAGCAGTAACAGTAAGTAACAGTTTCCAACATTTTTTCTCACTCTTTAAAATATGTACCTATTCTATACAATAATAATCCCCGAACTTGCTAACTAAAGTGAACAAGCATAAAACAGAGTGCACTTTAAAAATGCACTGAGCTCGTTAAATGAAGCAGCCGTAGCGACCGCCGGGAGCCATTCCTAACTGCAGCTACATGAAGCATGAAAACAAAATTAAACAATTTAAGAATCAGAGCGAGGATATGACCAGCGGACTTAAAGCAATAATAGATTGCTTTAAGTCCGCTGCCACTTGGTAGAACTCATGTAGTTCGACGGGGAGGTACCACCGCCACCCTCATAATCCTCCGTGAAGCAGTTTTTTGTGTTTCGGTTTGAAGAGTCGTAGTTACCGGCTATATTTATAAGCGAGACGAACATCTTATTCCTCAAGTATAGCAACGCATCTGTGATCAAACTTAGGTATGACTCAATCGTACTTGAGGATGATTACTGATGTCAATCGGCGGCAGTGACCACTTACCATCAGGTGGACTGCATGCTCGTTTGGTACCTTTACACAATAAAAAAAAAGGTTACCATTAGGTTTGACTGACTCGAAGCAAAAAAATCGTTCAATGGTTAACATCCTTTTCACACGAAGTTTCAAATACTAAGGTCACATCTGACTTTTCAAAGTTACTTGCTTTTTGACGAAATAAAACATTGTGAAAACATGTCGTTTGTGATGTTGTACATAAAAGAAATCATAGATTTCATCGATTTGGAAGCTGATTTCATAAGGTTTAACCAAGAAATGTTTATCCTGAAGTGATTTAAATATATATAGTTCAGAAAATAATGTAATAATATGAAAAGAAACTTAATACAAAATTTTAAATTTGATTTATATAACAATAAAAATCTTATACTTTTTAGTTCCTACAACAAAGTGAACAAAAGTAAACTTAAAAATGAACTTAGTCTATTAAATGAAGCGAGGCTCAGCCTTAATTAAAGTTCTTCTATCGTTAAAGGAAAAAAAACAGAACGTCTTGAGATTTTTTTTCATTTACCTTTATTAAGGTATTAAATATTATTATGCACTCATGTATATATTAATACGTGAAGCGAAAACTTTGTACCCCTTTTTAGAGAAAATACGCGGGCGGAGGAGAATAAATTTGGTACAGGGTTTATATGGTGCAGAAACCTAATATTTTTATTACTAGTAGGTACATTATAATTAAAAAAAAAAGAAATCACACACACTGCTGTACGTTTAACACACATGTTTATGCGTAAAGTCTGCTGTCAACCTGACTTTATGTCATTTAATGTCAACAATAATCAATTATAGCCATATGCATATTTTGTTTATTTAGAAAATATATGCAAAAAAACGGTTTTCTTTATTTCAATCTTTATTTTATGGCCTTTTTTATTATGTTCGAATTTTGATCACAAGGCGATCTCTGATTATCTAATTAGACAGCTTACAAATTACATTACCGAGCAAACAAAAATTTCTTAAATGAAATTCTGAGCAAAATGCAAACATAAATAATTAAAGTTCCTCCGAGCCATGGCGAGGTAACTTTACACGTTTGAGGAAATGGACCGGAATGACTTGAAATTTTACTTTCGTTTTCATTATGCTCACATTATTGTGATTTGATAACCTACAAATGACACTGTAGCAGCACGCAGCCACTACATATCTGCATACCAGTACCTCCGAACGTGCTCCGAACAATGGCACACAACCAACAATCAACAAGTCTATTAATTTCACTACCTTCGACCTCTGGAAGTCTCGACCCTTCTGACAACAATATTAGTAGTGGTCCAGTCTGCGCTACCGTTACCACAGTGGTTACCATTGCCACCACTGCACACCACTGGACGCCACACTACAACACTATCAAGCAAAGAAAAAGTGAACATCACACAAATTAAGCAATCTTGTGTACACTTGAAAAATGCACCGCGTCTGTTAGGTAAAGCGCTGAGCAGAATGTAAACATAATTAAAGTTCCTCCGAGCCGCGACGAGGAGACGTTGCAGGTTGATGAAACGTACCGGAACGGCTTGGGATTTTTTTCTTTTATCTTAAAATGTTAAATACAGACAAAACGTCCCGTGTTTATATAACTAATAAATAATTATTCTGTGTATAGTCTAAAAAAACAATTAAGAAACAAATACAATATTTTGGTACGCTATATTTTATATAATATTATTATGCCCATATTATTCTATTAACACAGCATGTGCATGTACATAAATGCCATTGTACAGAATTCAGTAAACAAAAAGTAAGCATCACACAAACTAAGTAATCTTGTGTACACTTGAAAAATGCACCGCGTCAGTTAAATGAAAAGCTGAGCGGAATGTAAACATAATTAAAGTTCCTGCGAGCCGGGGCGAGAAAACGTTACAGGTTGGAGAAACGTGCCGGAACGGCTTGGGATTTTTTTCATTTATCTATACAGTTGAGTAAAGGCAAAATTTCTGATGTCTATGAAAGTAAAATACAATTTTAATACGTGTTGTTTTAAAATGAAATTTAAGAACATCTACATTTTTTTAATATTATTATACAGCCTCCATTAATAATCAGCCTACATTAAACAAATGATAGCATATAAGAGACGCAATCCAGTTAATAATAAAACACAAACTAAGCAATTTTGTGTACACTTGAAAAAAGGCGTCTTGAAAAAACCGCGTCAGTGTAATAAAACGCTGAGCAAAATTAAAAAAAAAATTAAAGTGAAGAGCCGCGGCGAGTAAACTTTACAGTTTGGAGGAAACGGACCGGAATGGGTTGGCATTTTTTCTTTTACCTTATATTGTTGAGAATAGATAAAAGAATAGCTTTAATACATTGGATAAAAATACTATTCAGAAACAAATATTTTTAGGCAAGAGGAGGTTATCCTTAATAGCCTTAGCCTATAGGTTAGCCAAATTTTGTCGGGCTAAAAAAAATATTGTGCCCGCATTATTTTAATAAGACAACATATAAATAACAATGTACCAAATTCTGTGTACAAAAAATGAACAAGACAAACTAAGCAATCTTGAGTACACTTGAAAACTGCACCTTTAGTTAAATGAAACGATGAGCATAATGTCAACATAATTAAAGTGATTCTGCACTTCTTCGCCTTATAAAGTTTAATCCTGTCAAGTTTCATACTCCTCCGCCTGCGTATTGTCCCTAAAAAGGGGTACAAAGTTTTTGGTTCATGTATTAATATATAAATTTGACCTTGGACTTTGAAATTACAGCAGATAATCCCTCAAAACTAATATCATGTGGTCACGCATCACATGTTAGTTTATGAACCGATTTCATTTAATCTTGATTTTTTTTCGTCTTAAGGTAGCAAACAAGCATGCAGTTCACCTGATGGTAAGTGGTCACTGCCGCTCATGGTAGTGATTAATGTATGATTAAATCGTACTTGAGATTGACATAAGCGTTGCTACCCTTGACGACTAAGATATTTGTCGCGCGTTGCTTCACGGAGGATTATGAGGGTGCGGTACCTCCCCGGTCAAACTACATGAATTCTACCACCTGTCAATCTTGATAATAATTTGACCTTGGAATTTAGAGATATACGAGGGAACTAGGTTATCTTGGGCAAGGTTACGTAAAACTTTTTTAACTAAACAAAGAAAATGGTGAATTAACTTTATTTATCGCTGGATATGCCTATAAAAAGAGCTGTGTTGTGTCGAGAACTTCACTCGTCGACTAAACGTCGTAAAGGTGTCGTCGTCGTTGTGCTTGTCGTGGTGATGTGTATGTTGGTATATATTTTTATTTTCTGTAGTATACCTTTGTGGGAGGGAGGGCGGTACATACTGCGTGTCTCTAAAATATATGCCATCATACATGGTGCACGCGGATTGTCCTAGTACTACACGCGATGTAATTCTAATGTAATTTTATAGCATGGATTTCCGCAAAGTAACGCTTTATACTGTTAACTTTCTAAAGTGGTGAATACCTAAAACTATTACTAAACCTAATAGTTCGGGCCCTCGTGTTAGGAGAAGATACCTTAAAGTTTTGCTTCACCCACTAGTTTGTAAACAACGGCCGTACTTTATCTTTGTCGAACTGCACCAGTTCTACTTTTCAAGCAGGTTGTATTAATTAGGAAACTTCTTATTCTAGGACAAAGAAAGTACTAAATAAAACTATTACTAAACCAAATAGTTTGGGCTTTCGTGTTAGGAGAAGGTTCCTGAAAGTCGACAGGCGACAGCGTTAATTAACTTCAGTTTTAACCGAATCTAAGAAATGCCGTGCCAGGGATACATTCTTTACGGAATAAGTTCGTAAGACATGATGAGTTTTTCATAGTAACTTTAATGATAACTCAAGTAGTCAGCAAGTTTGTAGGTTTTTAGGTAAAATTTGTAATATTTTGTAGGTAGATATATTTGTAGTATTATTTTTGATCAAAGAAAAAAAAATCTGTCTGTACATGTTACTTTTTTAATGTATATTCGAGCATAATTTGTTTCTAAGTGAACCAATCTGGATAATTCTTTGTTTGTGGGTTTAGTATAGTGTGGATACCCCATTTTTTTATAATTATTTTATCTTGGACTTAGAAGATACAACAGAGAACTCCTAAAAACTAATAGGAAATATGTCGTGTTTTCGCGCATTACTTCTTTGTTTATGAGCCAATTTTGATGGTATGGTCTCAGTACAGTGTCGCAGAGGTTTTATAGAGATTTGACCTTGGAATTTGGAGAAACACTAGAAAGCTGGTTAGTATAGCTTGAGTCAGTTAAACCAAAACAAAGAAAGTACTGAATAAAACTATTAGTAAACCAAATTTTTAGGTCTCCTTTCCGTGATTATATGACCGTGGGCTTCGAATATACAGCTGAATACTCCTCAAAACTAATAAGAAATGCGTTATGTATTGGCGTATAACTTCTTTCTTTGTGACCCGATTTCAACGACTCTTGATAATAATTTGACCTTGAAATCCGAAGATACACTAGGAAACTACGCAAGCTAAGTAACTAAGCAATCTAACGTTTAAGTAAATAAGCTTTTACCTAAACGTTAGACTTGATAAGCAAAATTCATACAAAGAAACAATACAAAGAAAGTACCGAATAAAACTATTAGTATCCCGAATAGTTCAGGCCTTCGTGTTAGCAGAAGATTCCTTAGTTTTGCTTTAACCTCTGGTTTGTAAACTCCGCGATAACTCGACAGGCGACAGCTTTAATTAACTTCAGTTTTTAACCGAATCTAAGTAAATCGTGCCAGGGATACACTTTGTACGGCATAAGTTCGTAAGACACAATGAGATTTTCATAGTTAACTTTAATGATAATTCAAGCAGACAGTAAATTTGTGGGCTTCTAGATTATATCTGCGCTAAGTTTTTGCTACGTCTATTTTTTTACCGAATTCAAAAAAAAGAAGGAGGTTCTGAATTTGTCTATATATTGTTTTAATATATTTTATATTCGCGCAATTTTCTTTTTTTATGAACCGTGTTTGATGATTTTTTTTCCTTTGGATTCAGTGTAGTGTGGAAGGGATCTCTGTTTTCATTAATTATTTGACCTTGGGATTCGAGGATACACTAGGGAACTACGCTAGCTTATTTACCTAAACCTTAGATTTGATAAGCAAAATTCATACAAAGAAACAATCCAAAGAAAGTACCGAATAAAACTATTAGTAAACCAAATAGTTGGGGCATTCGTGTGGGGAGAAGATTCCTTAAAGTTTTGCTTTAACCTCTGGTTTGTAAACTCCGCGATAACTCGACAGGCGACAGCTTTAATTAACTTCAGTTTTAAACCAAATCTAAGTAAATCGTGCCAGGGGTACACTTTGTACGGAATAAGTTCGTAAGACATAATGAGATTTTCATAGTAAACTTTAATGATAATTCAAGCAGTCAGTAAGTCTGTAGGCTAGTAGGTCAAATGCGCAATATTTTTTTACGTAATATTTAATTACTTTTTATAGATTTCTTCTTAACCAAATTCATAAAAGGAGGTGGTTCTCAATTCGTCTGTAGATTTTTTTTAGTATTTTCGCATTTAATTTATTTCTAAATGAACCGACTTTGATGATTGTTTTTCAACTGGATTCAGCATTCAGAAGGGGTCTCTTTTTCTATCATTACATGACCATGGGCTTCGAATATACCGCAGAGAACTCCTCGAAACTAATAGGAAATGTTTTGTGTATTGGCGTCTACCTTCTTTGATTATGACCCGATTACAACGATTCTTAATTTGACCTTGGAATTCGAAGATACACTAGGGAACTACGCTAGTTAGACTTGCTAAGCCAAATTCATACAAAGAAACAATCTAAAGAAAGTACCGAATAAAACTATAAGTAAACCAAATAGTTCAGACCTTCGTGTTAGGAGAAGATTCCTTAAAGTTTTGCTTTAACCACTGGTTTGTGAACTCCGCGATAAATCGACAGGCGACAGCTTTAATTAACTTCAGTTTTAAACCAAATCTAAGTAAATCGTGCCAGGGATACTCTTTGTACGGAATTAGTTCGTAAGACATAATGAGATTTTCATAGTAAACTTAAATGATAATTCAAGCAGACAGTAAGTTTGTGGGCTTCTAGGTCAATTCTGCGATATTTTTTGATAAACACATTTTTTCATTACTTTTATTGTTACCGTTCGTAATCATTTATCCTGCCCATATACTTACCCGTTGTCCACTGCAGACATATTTTTCTCTAAGGATTAGATAGAAGTAGGATTTAGACCAACGCACACCGCGCTGGCCAAGTATGACTTAATAGATTTTGTCTATAAAATTTTAATGTAACAAATTGCTTCTTGAACAAATTTTTAGAATTCACAATAAATAGTTTGAAAAAATACTTTTTGCGCGGGTAATTCTCTGCAATCCATTACAGATTGAAGATAAAATAACCACGTTATAAAATATTCCTGATGCCTAATATATCACGGTAAAGGTAGCGATCGATTAGGTCGAATAACCTGCATTATATTACCCGTAGTCAATAAAATGATAAGGTGCTAATCTTCCATACATTATTACTAACATTCGTTTTATTTATGGCTAGTAATAAATCGTGGATGGAAATAATTTGATCATAAGGACCCATATTTCTAACTGGCCCTTATGTTTTATTGGGGTAGTGGGCAGTGATGAATATGCCAGACGTTTCCGTTAGGCACGATTTCGCAATAGAAAAATGTTAAAAGCCGACCAAAATTGATTGGGTCAATTTGACCCTCGGACATGCCGCACTTTACACTTTTCCACTATTCGTTTTATTCGTTAGCTAGTATTGTTCGCGTACGATCTGAATGACGCAGCAATGGCCAGAGGATCTAGGTTTGACTTTCAGAAAGGACACCTATTTTAAACAACCTACATCCCGGTAATTCATATTTACATAGTCGCTAAGCATAAGATGGACTGTATGTCTGTTATCGCTTCTATAGATCCCCTTGAATATGATAACCCTTGAATCAAATACATTCCACGCATTCAGAATGATATCTTGTTATATTTTTGAGTGGAAATTAAAAAAAATACAAACATCCATTTATTTTTTGTGCTCCGACAAAGAGTACTGTACGACAAAACTTTTACGACTATGATTTTCCTGCAATAAAACTTCACAATATGCAAATTAACATCGCCCTAGCGTGAGGAATTTCAAAATTCGTGTTGCCCATAAAAATCAATTACAGTTATTAGTAAAAACAACTTTATGGACCTTAAAAGTGACTTCGAAAATACAACGCAAATGGACCCTGTAATTTCTGTTCCGATTTTAATTGGAACATTTTGCGAACACGCAATGCTGATTATACCTACATATAAAAAAATGTAACGGTTCAAAGTCCGTACAAAGCAAACATCTGAGAAAAATAAATAAAAATCTTCTTCTAATCTACCTTTGTGTCTTAGGCAAAAATACATTACCTAATCGGATGCGGTTTTCTTAATCGTATTACTAATGATTTAATTTATATTTGAATGTTTCAACTTGATATGCATGATAGAAGCCGTAGGTATTATCATTAAAAACCATATCTACTGATGATTTTTAATGATAATACCTACTACTACTTGCGAGGAAATTTTAATACTTAGCAAATAGTTTTTTTACTTGGTTCTTATACTTTCTCATACATAGATCGTTTATTAACTCAATTGACATTTTGATTTTCATAACTCAATATTAAATTCCATACCAGGTGGTAGAACTCGCTTGGTTCGACCTGGGAGGTCTCATAAGCCTCCGCGAAGCAATTCTTGTGTTTCGGTTTGGAGAAGCGTGGTTGCTGGCTAGACTTACAAACGAGGTAACCATCCTCAGGGGCTAGCAACGCATTTGTGATCAAACTTAGGATGATTTAATTGTACTTGGGGATGATTATTGATGTCTATGGGCGGCATTGACCACTTTCCATCAGGTAGACTGCTCATTTACTTTCTTTATGCGATAAAAAACACAGAAGTCGCGAACAAAGGCTCGTCAACTATGGGTGAATGAGTTACAAGTATGAGCAGCGGGGTCGGTCCCAAGTTTCTGTAAATTGAGTGAGCTTACGTACAACAATATTTCACGGTAACGAGTCAAAAACAGCGTGTGACAGTGTCATAAATTTCATTACGTTTTAACACATGTACCGGTAAATAATGCGCTGCATTCATTTCGTTCGTAATATTACGCCGCGTAATTATTTTCTTTGAGTCATAAGCGACAAGCGATTGATTTAAAACCTAGACATGCGTATAACTTGGCTTAATTCAGAAATAGGATACCTTTGTAACCGGTAGGTGTCACTATAGTTGATTTTTAAGTTTAAAGAGCTACAATATTGTCATTAGTGATTTGTGATTTGAAAACTTTACAAGTGTTTTATTTTTGTAGGTTAATGTTAGCCTACAAGACTCCAATTTATCTGCTGGCAAGTGGTTGCTGTCGCCCATGGACATCTTTAAATAACCCATGAGAAACTGAATATCTGTTCACCGTTGCGGCTTTGACATGGTTGTAAAATCACAAAGGTAAATAGTATTAAATTGTAATAAATATACGAATGCGAAATTATTAAGTACCCGAAGGCTGTGGGAGTTTCATGTTTAATACGGTTTGTTGGACTAGGCATTCCAAAGTATCGTTTCAATTAAGGTAAAAACATTTAGTTACATTAAAACTTTTACAATTTTTTTAAGGTTGTTTGTATTTTACAGAAACACGCATAATATGAAAAAATCAGGAAAAGTAACGAAAGTACCTAGTCAAAAGTATCGGTTACAATTTTACCTTTTTGCAAGCAACCAATAAAATTATCGCGACAGTAGCAATACAGTTTTAAAAATCGCTTGTCGCCTTAGCCTTGTACTACACAAAACAAATGGCGCTAAAATACAGACTCGCAGCAATAGCAGTCCGTTTCACAAACTGAAATAACTTTCATAATAACTGCACGAAGGGGCCCCCACAAATTTTACGCTAATTAACCGTTCCGCCTGCTACCTTATTCAATTCAGTGGGTTTTCTTTGGGTAACATTTTAATTGAAAACTTAAATAAGGTTCGTCTTTTAACAGTGCATCGGAATTAAATTGGAAAAGAATTCAAGTGAGCGCAATGGTCACCATACTGGAAGAACACGGTTTAAATAGTCTAGTCTGGATGGTGGATTGAATGATGGAAGACCGTTGCTATTGACTCCATTTAGGTGCAGGACTTGCTCCAACATTTAAGTTATACTTTTTGCCCTAAAGTTATTAACAACTTTTAAATGGGTAATTGGTTCTGCTTGATTCCCACGGTGCACTTTACTATTTAAAGCCGCTACCCAACTATTTTCCAGTAATTATTTAGCCATAGCGAGAAAATTCAGCGTTCTCCTTGTCTTGTTTGGTTAAATCAAGCCCGCAAAATCTAATATCTATAAAAAAACCGCTAAAATATTTTAATTACTTGAACGCAGTGCGCAGCGCATTATGTTACGATATACGATATTGTGTCGTAACTCATGCGCAATGATATTTTTTAGTTAAACGCATTATACAGCGCAGTATCTTACGATTTATGATTTTATATCGTAATGCATATGCCATGATATATTGATGTGCGATAATATCCTGTATTCGGATTCCTGTAGAAACGGATTCGATATCATAAATACAATTAGACAATTGGATACAATATACTTTTTGGCTAACCCTTAAGTCAAATATCAGTCGAGAAAACGCAAAAATATTTCAGTGGAACGTTGAGCTAATCCCTATTAAAGAGATTAAGGTTAAAGACGAAGGTTAAAGTTAATAGGGTCTGCTGAAACTAATATTAATCCGCGGGGACCGCGATCGCGGTGTTAATATCATAATTATAATTAAATTGTTGAGCGTTTTCGTTTTATAAAAATAAAACTATTTTAATAAAATAAACGTTTGTTGTATGAACCTTCTTTGCGATCACAGAAATTCGTACACCTACATTTTTTTTTATTTGTATAAAGGTAGGAAACGAGCAGTCCACCTGATGGTAAGTGGTCACCCATTGACATCAGGAATCATTCCCAAGTATGACTAAATCATACCTGAATTTGATCACAAATGCGTTGCTACCCCTAAGATGTTCGCCTCGTGTACAACAAGTATAGCCGGTAACCACGCCTCTACAAACCGAAACACAATAAATTGTTTCACGGATTATGAGGCTGGCGTTGATACCTCCCCGGTCGAACTAAACAAGTTCTACTACCTGCAAATAAGCCCTTTACCTTTTAATTTAATCGGTCTAGTACTAGATTCAAAGCAAATTAGCTGTGACAAACAAACTAATGATTTTATAAGGGTTCCGCTTGACGAATTAGACATTTAGAAGTCCAAAAACTAACATTAATATTTACTAGTCCATTTTTTTAAATATAGTCGTCTCGAAGTGATTCGCCAGGTGGTAGAACTCGTGTAGTTCGACCGGGGAGGTACCACCGCCACCTTCATAATCCTCCGTGAAGCAATTCTT
>DWNR01002551.1:0-12884 GCA_018250455.1 Polygonus leo
CAATAAATTGCTTCACGGAGGATTATGAGGGTGGCGGTGGTACCTCCCCGGTCGAACTACATAAGTTCTACCACCTAATAGTTAAACATAGTAAAAACAAAACATAAGCGACTAAGAGATATTTTATTTATATTCTACGTATTCGCATTGACAGCGAGCAAGATTTATTGTAAAGATAAGTAATTAGTCTCTCCGTTCTTTGTAGAAATTACTAAAGATTGCTTGTGGAAATTAATGAGTAATTGTAACATTTATTGTAAAAGCGGGATGACTGTAGGCCGATTGTTACCGAGTTCCTTTTAAGAGAAATACTGAAGGTATTCTTAAGAAGAATTATGTCGTAGAAACTTTATGGAATGTTGTTTCCTTAAAATATTTATGCAATACAGTCAGTTTAGCGACAAGAGTAAACATTTCGTTAAGCATTGTTTACCCTAAGTTATTAGTACATTTATTAATAAACAAAAGCGTCAATAAACTTGAGTGACTCGCCACCCATCTGTCGTTGTTCGCTAAAACTGCGTAGGGTTTCAGGTGGTGTGTAATGGAAACGTAATACGTATTACGATATACTTGGTAATTTACTTTATCGTGGGCGTTTAGCGATCAATAGTAGGTAAATAAAGTATACAATACATTCATAACCCGAGAGAGGGGGAACCCGCCAGGTGGTACTCATGTAGTTCAACCGGGGAGTTACCTCCGCCACTCTCATCATCCTCCGTGAAGCAATTTATAGTGTTTCATTTTGGAGAGGCGTAGTTGCCGGCTATACTTACAAACGAGGCGAACATCTTAGTCCTCAAGCGTAGTAATATATCTGTGGTCATCCTTGGGTAAATCGTATTCGGAGGTGACCACTAATGTCCATGATCGACAGTAACCAGTTACCATCAGGCAGACATGCAGTCTGCTCGTTTGCTACCTTTAAAAAAAAACAAAAAAGAGGATTGCATGTTTTATGCTATGAGTGCTACAAAAACAAAAAGACTGGTGCACGAATACTCAGAACAAAACCATTTGTACTCGTGTATTCAAATTTCTGTATGACCAAAATTGGAGACAAAACTTTTTGTGTGTCATACCAATACGCTAACCGAAAATGTATAGTTCTTTTTTCCAATGTAGGTATTCACGACACGCCAATCCTGGCGAGCATGAACACCTATAGAAAGAGTATCTTTCATACTTTTGAAAAAGGTAAAAGACAAATGACAGTCGTGAAAACCTAAAATGTAGCGTTTGTAATTTTTTATACCTTGAGGGCATCCAATTCATATAATATATTTAATTAATTACTTTTATGCATTCATGTCATAGAATATTTCAAACTCGTAAGATCAATGTTTGCTTTTCAGAGCGAATGATGAGCACTCTGAAGCAATCAGTACGAAAAAGAGATCATGTAAACACAACCGAGAATCTCGCATTTATTTCGAAAGAAAACAAACATTGCTTTATTTATGGGTTTATTGACGCGATCTGATGTAGTTCCGACAAAGTAGAACGGAGAGTCAATTGCGTAAAAGATCTCCTTAGAAATAGGTACGAGATGCTATGAAATATTCGCTATGAATAGTATGCGCTGTGGGCAGATCTGTAGGTAGGTAGATGGCTATGTGGATTTGATTGGAACAGTTCGTAATATGGAAAATTAATAAGTACTGGAACGTGGATAAACACTTTTTTTAAATTATAATATTTATTTTACTGTAAAATATATGAACACATTTTAAATTTTTAGTATAGCATTGTACTCAAAGGATTGCAAAGAGTATAATATAACTAATATAAAATCATTACTATTAATGACTTCGGATGAAAGAATATAAAACCGCATTGGACGTCAAACGACGACAGGTTGAATGAACTTTGAGTACGAATCGATTTACAACCGCATTAATCTGGGAATCTCAGACTGCGGAAACAAACATTGAATATATCCATCTTTATGCAAAAAAAAACGATCGACTTTTGTAGTGAAAATTTTGTTGTGAAGAAAGGAAATAAGCCTGCAGTCTATCCCTAAAGCCTTTAAGTTTTCAAGTCCATAGATGATCCACTGCCTCCCTATATCATGTGACATAGATTAGGTGTGAAAAGAAATATAGTATGAAAATATAGAAAGAAATACCGTTTCATTAAATTCATCAGTGATACGGTAAGTGGTCATTGCCGCACTTCAACATTTGTCACCAACCCAAATTCGATTGAATCGTACCTGAAGATCATATCATCATCATACCATCATCGTTGCTATGCTTGAGAACTAAAAATGCTCGCCTGATGTATAAGTATAGCCGCAACCACGCCTCCCCAAAAGCGTAGAGCAAGAGTTGCTTTATCGATAATTATGAGAGTGGTACCTCCTCGAACATCATGAGTTCTACCACCTTTTGTCCGTTTAAAGAATATTCTATTTACGAACATATCTCCCATTGATATCCGCAACTACACCATTAAATAGACCATAAAGTATTACATAAGGATCGGTTGCATCATCGATTTCCATAGTGACAGCGTATTGCGACCTTTAGTGTTCCCAAGAGCATTCTTATTTACGTCGGTGCGATGACGGACGTTTCCTAGTTGGTTTTATGATGGGTTATATTGAGAACTGCTTTGCTATTTATAACAGGTGTACATAGAATATTTCAAGTTAATATGGATCATTATATCATACGAAAATCCTGAAGTTTCTTGGCCCGCTCCCTATATTATATATCTATTTGTAGTATATAAAGCATCCTGCTTTCTTTCTCCCATACCTTACTGGCTTCCATACTTTAGCCGTATTTGGGGTTTATTTGGAATATTTATAGATGAATGTAACTCATTTATCTCGTACTTTATTTCTAAGAGGACTTCATCTTTTCTTTCTGTAGTTTAAAAAAATACCTTCTAAAGCAGGAGTAACTTCTATGCATAGCCTTGCATCAATAGTTTCGTTTCGTTATATAATTTTCTCTGAAAATTTCAATTTCGACTTCTCTTACAATTTTAACTTAAAGTAAAAGGAAGCTATTATAACTTTGGAATTTTAGTTTGTAAGTTTCACTTCCACAGAACTAACACCAATGTAAAAGTTATTTTTATCTAAAAACCAAGTCAAGCAAAATAAACGTTATTTGTAAAGTATAAAGTTAACTTTGTAAAAATAACACCGTATACGTTTAACGTTTTCATCTACACATAACTTACAATATACAAATTTAAAATGTAAGTATTGTATCTTTTATCTAAAAATCCACATTGTGATCGGTAAAGGTATGATTAAACACAGAGTGGATGAGTGACAATCTATTCTACTCGATATCTGGGTCTGTGGTTTGTCCATTGTCGTCCGGAAGAATGCGACTCGCCTGTAATTGAATTGAGCTGACCGAACACACGGGCCTTATACGACGTCTTTTCGGACAATGCATGCCAAATTCATATGTACGACACTTCCTACTTCACTATGGCATGCCGCTTGGGACGTGCAAAAACTGACCATTCAAAGCAGGTAACCCCACCTCGGTTGTGTATGACTTTGACTAGCCAACTTTAAACGTCTTTACCTACATACAGTTTTTGGTATGCTTTTCATAAACCTCAGTTAAAATTTATGTTCGTTCAAAATTTCAGCATATTTAAACGTTAAAGTTGTATAAGTTGATTTCTGGTTGGTTTGTTCCTCGTGAAAAGCCTAATTAAAACTTTAGAACAGTGAATGAAAGCGTTTCATAACGCTACCCTAGTTAAGAATGACTCCGTAGTTCATGAACCTCGTTTCCAAACAAAGCAGCCTTATTGTAGAGAGAATTAATCCAATTACGGATTTGTAAACGCGAAGCTAATTAGTTCAGAATCCTAATGTTTACTCCGCTTTAATTCTGTGGATGCAGCTTGGCACAAATGACAGTACATTTGCGTATATTTTTGCATTTCTACACAGACGAGACGAATGCGATTTGTATGCAGAATGTATGTTGCAGGAACTCAATTGTTGGCAGCGTGAATCCTTTGTGGCTTTGTTATCATCTCGAAAATGTGGAAAAGCTTTGAATAAACAAATAGTCGGTAAATGCAAGCTTTGTTTAGAAGCTGAAATGATTAAAGGCATGTTATTCGGGTGAAAACTCCTTATCTATACTAATACTAGTGGACCTGGGAGACGTACGTCGTCTCTCTATAAAAAAACCTTGATAACAGCGCCACCTGGTGAGTCCAATTTTTCTAGAGAGACTAAGTTACACTGTGTAATATGTACAACATTTTATGTGCATTTTAGCATGGACGAATATCCTGACAAGGGATTTTTATGTTAGCACAGTGAAATTTATATGAAAAATTCTTTCACCATTTGCAAGGTACATCGTTTGATGGACGGCTTTATTATGCGCCGACATCCATTCACATGTGTATTTGGGTGTTACATATACCATAACCGCATGTATCCTTTAAGGGGAATATGCGGTTATACAGACCTAAAGGTCGTTCATATATTTTGTCAATGTGAAGTTTTGTCAATTGTTCTTATGATAGTTAGCATGATATTATTATACTTCACGTAAGTGTTTCTGTTGGCACTGTTGATTGAGCATACGTAGTTGAATCTATTATAAAAATAACTGTATAATTATTCAATAGACGCCCGGAAATGCTAGTGCGGAAAATGATCCCTGATTGATGTAGATCATTGAAGCAATACCTACTGCGCTCGATCTCCAGTACGACCTAACACAGGCAACAGACTTACCGTGAAATATTTAATCAATGAAAATACAACCTATGGCATGATATGCAGCAAAGCACATAACATGCAATAAGTCTTCCCATTTTGTGAGTTGTGGGCATAATAGACATAAAATATGTGTCGTCTTTGCAGAGCATTTTACTCTCTACTACATGTGTTCCGCGAAGCAATGTTTGATTTTCGATTTGGAGAAGCGTGGCTGTCGGCTATACTTTTACACAACATCTTAATCCGGCGGTAGCAATGCATGTGTGGTCAATATCAGGTACGATTCAATCGAACTTGGGGAGGATTATTAATGTCCATGGGCAGCAGTGACCGCTTATCATGAGATGGACCGCAAGCTCGTTTGCTACCTTTTTACGATAAAAAGACGACGCAAAATGTGTGTCTTCGGTGTTGCCTTACGTTAAATGCTTTGTTTAATGAATTGCATAACGTGTTTATGCCTTGATTTATCCCGCTGGTAAAGAGCGTAACGCGCGTAGCGCCGCGACGTAATTGCGTCGGACACGCGAGCAACGTCGCCACACGCAGTTGACGCGCCGTTCAAATTGTAATTGGGCTTCTCAGTTCTGTTGACGTGATGCTATGCTCGGGATTATTGTCGTAATTGAAATGGTGAAGCAGTTGATGGTATGTCGAATGGTATTTGACATCTATCAAATGTGGGGTTTGGTTTATTACATTGTGAGCGCTATTTGTTAGGGATTCCGGCTCGGATTGAAAAAGCATTAGAGAGTCTGGTAGCGCTAGGACGTCAAAGAAAAGAGTGGATTGTAGCAATGACGACGTCAAGATTAGGCGCTTTATTAGCGCTCGACAAAAATTGTGATCTAGTTTCTCAGTTGTGTTGACGTTCATCACGTATTAGGATATTGATGAAATTGTAAACGCAAGCAATTCATGGAATGTAAAATGTTCATTGCCTGCCATCTACCGCCATCAAGTTAATCCGCGTGGCGCTGCCCTCATCGAGACGATTAGGGCAGCCGTGGTCATTACCTCTCAACTATTACCGTCATGTTAGTCCGCGTAGCGCAGTCGTCGCCATAACGGCCGTTACCGTGTCTGTGGGTGTTCATAGCGATAGGAATTCCTGTTGTATGACTATGAATGATAGAGAGTAATAGTCCCAAGAGGATCCAACATGATATACCATTATGAAATAGCGTAAGAATAAGTGCACAACTTGAAATATGAGAGTGAACTGTACCACGGAGACTAGGCACACGTAGACTTGATGCTTCATAACATTTGTATGTAATTGGGCTGCTTAATTGGGTTGACGTGATGCTATGCTTAGGATTTTTATTGTAATTGAAGTATTGCTATTATTACATGCAAAGAATCGATACGAAATTGTTACTGCCACTAAGCACGCAATGTCAAAATAAAATACATATTTGAAGACTACTTCAGATTTTTGTATAAAATTCACACGTAAATGGCGCAAGAGCTATCTCAAGCAAACCAGGACTTAACCTATCACCTTTAGAAAATTCCGCTCAATAATCGTCAAATGTTTTGATTAACATAATCTATAGTAAAGTAGCAACTAAGATTGATAAACGAGCGTCGACCCTAACTTTAAATTACATAGTTATATAATTAAATCATGTAGCATTTGTAGAAGTTAGTTGTTTTATGGGTTTATGACTTCGGCAATTTGCAGCACGGACCAGGACCAGGGAGCAAAATAGGGAGCCAGGTAGCAAAATAGAGCAGGGAGCTAAAGAGTAGATTGACCTCTAGTTCCTGATCTTGGAGGAAAGCCTATCCACGTCATGCAACCTTTTTCAGCGATAACAAACGGTGTAAATCCGACCTTAAAGCTTAGGGACGACGAGGGCTAAACCTTTAAGCTTAGGTGAAAAGAATTTCGTTAAGCTCCCATAAGCCACCTACCAAAATTGCTTTTTAGATACGTCATATGCATGTACGAGTATGCAGGACGGTGAAATTCCCTAACAGGGTAGGCAGAGAGTATCGAGTGCCAAATGGCACGGTTCTGACATAGTTGCCTAGACAAGGTTACTCGATTTTGTGTTTTCTAAAGTCAGTTAATTTTTTTTGTAATCCCGAATTTTCTCCCAACAGCCGCGCCATACTTCATCCTGGAGCCGCAGCTGCAGTTCCTGGCGGAGGGGCAGACGGCGGTGATCAACTGCACGGCGGGCGGTACCCCGGAGCCCCTCATCCAGTGGGTGCACAACGGCAAGCCCATCGAGATGGCCGAGCCGAACGAGAGACGACAGGTACAGGGATGCTTAAGAGGATCTTATATCTTGTGGCAAAACTTGTTTTGGAAACATTCATTGATTATAGAATACTGGGTCATAGAGAGTGGGTCAAATTTTCCCCGTTTTTGCAACAACTTTTGTTGATGCTTCGCTCCTATTGTCCTATATTAGAATATTTTTCTAGTTCGTTAAATGTTTGATAAAATGGATGAGCAAAATATTAAACATTATGATTTTTCGGAATAAGATTTATCCATGTATGATTTTCCTGTGTGGGTGTCTGAAATCTCTGAATTATCCAAGTAATTTATATGTTAAATTAAAAAAAACATCTATACTTCTTGAACACTACGTAGTTCACATATTATTTTGTATTTACATCAGTTTTGCCAGGTGGTAGAACTCGTTTAGTTCGACCGGGGAGTATCACCCTTATAATCCTCTGTGAAGCAATAATTGTGTTTCGGTTAGGTTCGGTGCGCTGAGTTACACAAAATAAATGAAAATGTTTCATTCAGGTGACATCGAACAGCATCATCATCACGGACCTGGTGAAGAAGGACACGGGCAACTACGGCTGTAACGCGACCAACTCCAACGGATACGTGTACAAGGACGTCTACATCAACGTGCAATGTGAGTTTTTGTATGGTTTTGCTTCGGGTTTCATAGGAATGTAGTCCATTTGCTAAAATATTTGAGTCGTGTAGAATCAACAGTGGTATTTATAGCAATAGTGGTATTCAATAGTGGTACTTTTCATAAAATTCATGTTTATATATAATAGGATAACAAAATGTAAGTGAGACATTTGCCAGGTATTTGTGTTACGTTTTACTTTTACACTAGAGAATAATCATAAATTAAAAAAATTAAATACAATCTATTTATCACCATTATGAAAGTTTAGGAAAAAACATTTGTTAAGTTGTCAAAAATTAGTTCATACGTAGAAAGCCTTTGATAATATCCGATTCATTTACTACTGGATATTTTGCCTTGACTGAAGAAGTACCACCACCTCATAATTATCCTTAAAATTATTGATTACATTTGGTTTAGAGAAGAGTAGACGCTATACCTACATACACTTATTAACGCATCATCTGTAGACAATATATATCTGAAATCAAATTTAAGGTAGAATCATTTGTTATCCGCTTTATACAAAGAGATATTTGCACTAATCATATAACTTACAACTTGGACATCATCTTAAATTCAATATAAACAATATACATCTTTATCTTTCGAAGTAAAATACGATGTTGTTACAAGCGACAGTAAACTAAAGATAAATAGTATTCAGACGTGCGTGTTATAAATGCTTTTATGATTACATTACCGGCTTCCGTTCGCTCAATTTTATAAGAACGTTCCGGTGTCGGTTCATTCGTGGTTTTATTACGAGACAAGCGCTGGACGCCATAACAATAACTGTCAATTATAATCTGACGTACATTTTGGACGGTGAACTAAAACCGACCTTGTAGCGTCTAGTGTGTAGGTTTCGTCGTAATCTGAACCCATTTGGGGTAGTCGCTCTTCTGTGTTTTAATGCCTATAAAATTAATGTTGTGACCAATCTTTACGCGGTCAATGAAGAGAAACTCCGCCCATCAGTGGAGCATGGACGATGATCAAAACGAATTAATTTTGCTTCGAAGATATAGAAGTAGTAATGTAGAGTAGTTATTAGTAAAGCACTGTTTAAACTGCGACAACATTATCACAATGTACAGAAATTAGAATTTGGTTGACTTTTTCGTTTTGCGTATACATTGAAAAATAATGAGATAAAGGCATGCTTGTATTTTCACTATTTAAATGATAACATTAAAAAACAGTATTAACGTTACGCCTAACTGCATTATTATATGCCGTCATTTTCAATTTTAGCGTCTACCAAATGTAATATAACTCAAATATGAAAATCCAAGCGGACTCGACAGACGTTGTTCTGCCAGTTATGTTAAATTTCCAATTAAACATATCGCGGTCATTAAGCGAAATAAAATGCAGCCTATATATTAAGTCGGACAAAGTTACATACCTGTGCGTAATTTCATTAAAATCAATCCGGTACTTTCGGAAATTAACCCGGACAAAAATCGTGACACCAGATTCTATATATAAAAATTATGTATTGTTATAGTAAACCTGTCCTAGCGAACCTCTAGAATCTAGTGACTTCATTTTTACGTCATGACACGATCAGTCATCAACCTTTTGTCTCTTTATTCATTGTAAAAATATTTATCCGCCTTTTTTATATTGTTTCATACAAATCACTTCACTCGTAAAGTATTATGTCACTCGCAGGAAAACATTCGTCATTACCAATAATCTCATTGAGTCGTTAGTGTTGTCTTGTTACGAGTACACGCCGAGTACATGCGTACGCGTCGCATCGTCTCTTCAATTACGTGGTATCTCGGTGCAGTTTTACTGGAAAATAGATTTTAACTTACTAAAAACATGCCTTTCGTCCATGAATCCTAAATGGACTGATTTTCTTTTTGTAACTTAAAAACTTTTCTCCCGTAAAATATAACTTAAGGCATAAGGCATATTCAGGGCCACTTAGTATATTGCTAACGTACATTTTATTCAGAAAAGTTACATGCACATACCTAGTTTCAAAGACAACCAACGTCAAAGTTAGTCTATAAATATTGTTTACATGATGGCCAGATTCTGTTGCGATAGTTTCTAACATACAATGTATCTTATGCGCCGTATAACGGTACACTGCAACAGTTGCAACCTGACGCCTCATCTCCGCAAACAAGTTTGTCTAGTTTGAAACAAAACTTCAAAGTCAAAATCAAGCGACGGTGCTACCTACGTATTATGATTTGAAACTTGTTTCCTTTATGTGTAAACAATATGTGTAGGAATGAGTTTTTAATATGATATTACGCGACGTCGCGATAAAATGGCGTAAAAAATGGGGGTTAGTAGTAGAAGGGGGAAATGTGGGGGAATAAGGATTTAAGCAAAATCATTAAAAATAGACATTTTTAGACAAAAAAAATGCTTATTACCTAGGGGTATAAAATAAACTACGACCTAATCTCAGACTTACCATATATATAAATAAAAAATCACAAAATTCGGTCAAACCATTTCGGAGGATTTTGATAACATACATACACTGTATCAAGAGATTTTTATAAATAATAATGATTTTATTTTTTTGTATTCTCAACGTAAAGTAAGTAAAGCGAATGCCTTAAAATGTATAATTATTTTCAGATTTAAAGATCGTCAATATTTGAAGGCAGACATAAATATATGTCTAACAAATTTTGGTTAACGCACAGTACTTACGTCACCTAGGTATCGTTTGCGAGAGTTATTAATCTCTTTAAACCTTTACGACGAGTATTCGCTTTAAGCGTTGAAAAAATAATGTAGTTCGTAAAAGATTATAACAATGTCGATCAATCTATGCCATAACGCGAATCCTTTATGTCAACTAATCTATGACACAAACGGTTAAATGTACCGAGCGTAGTCAGCTTCGTCCCAAAAATGATATCCGGCTTTTCACGCTTTGGAAATCAGCAACGCTATGTAATGTATAACGTAACCCAATTTTTGACATAAACCAAAGTAGTCGTTTTACGCAAAACTATTTTGTTGGTTTAACGCTTTAACAATCTGTGCACCGTGCATTGTTCGCGCCGTGACAGATGAAAGTGATTTTTTTCCTCGCCCATTGTGCACAGTAAAAAATATTCCCGCCACAATATTAAAAGCAGCTGGCAGCTTTGTTCGCGTGTTCGTATGACGTAATGGCTACCTGAAATAAATTGTATGTGCCCCTCAGAAAAACTACGGGCGCGGTCACGTGCGTTAGGGCTCCGAATTTTTTTCTAACACAATAGTTCAATCACCCCGCTCGTAATCGATCTGAACTGAGCGATACTTATCTATTTTAATGTGGACTTTATCGCGAATGAGTAAACAACATTTCAGTTTGGGGTTTTTTTGGATTTACGATCAGTATCTAACTTTCTGCTGCGTCATACAATTTGTACTTAAAATATTGGGAGTTACGTTTAATTTTGGGGTCTTATTAATGGAAATAAACTTAAAGGTTCTATTGTTGTCTCATTGAACTTCAATAACGTATGAATGATCCTTGAAGATCTTAAAAGTAATCCTTAAAAGTTTAGGAACTTAAATATTGCCCAGCTTACATAAAGGTTAACTTCTTTGCAGCTCAATTGCAACTATCGCTATCCCAATTTTCCCTTTTAGAAACAGTGCAACTCTTCCGAATTCTTGTTTAAGATCTTAGTACACATTTTGAGCGGTAACGCTATTGCGATAAATTCCGAAATGTTCATAATATTAAATTATGTTATGAAGTATTCTCTTTGTTACATCAATCCTCCTGGTTACCGCTAGTTTTATTGGCGTCCACATAACTTAAGTCTCCTTTGCTTATGTTATTCTAAGTTTATTTAAGAGAACGCTCTTCGTCCGCGACCATTTGGCTACTCTGACGTCATCAGCTTTGTGATAAATTATACTGTAATAGCAATAAATCATCTGGTAATATCTGCGGTAAGGTATACGTACACGTTACCGTACGTGCGTGGACGTTAACCGTCCGCATCCGCACGCAACGGCGTGTGGGCGCGGTGCGTTCAGGATGCGCCTAAACGCTCGTAGACCCACTTCTAGCTCTAGCTTTTGTTTGCTTCACTTAGCCTGCTTGGAATTAACCGCCTCCGGTATTTTGTGAATGTGTGTCGAGTGTGGCGAATCTCTAATAGGCGTGATAAAGGACAAGTGAAATTGTAGTGCAAACAAATCTTTTGTAAACGACTAGGAAAAACAATTTCCCTTTATTTAATTATGAAATCTTTTAAGCGCTACGTTATAATTAAAACAATAAATCTATACCACTTTTCTTCTATACAAAGCCAAGAAACAAACTAAAAAAGTAATAAAGAAATTTTATTAATCGAACCGCCTTGTACAAGCGTCGAGTTTCGCACTCAAAAGGTTCTCATATTGAGGGCTCTTTAGGCAGCCTTGCACTCCATTATTGTAGAACAGAAGGACGTTGATAAAGTGCACTATTATTAGGGCGCCGTTAGTATCTTTTTATGGATTTAGATTGGATCAGCGTTATAGATAATATCTTTTACTTTTTTTTAGATACGTATGTCTGTAAAGTTAATTAAAAATGTGACGATAATAATGTTCTAACGTCCTTTTCAATTTAATAATTATTTACTATACATATATTGATATTGGGAAAGCGTTAAACTGTTATTTGCATGTTATGTTCACAGTTTACTTTATTGCAGAAAAAATATCTTATACTATTTGCTACCAGTTTATTTCACAGTAAGAAATATATAAGATTTTTATCCAAAAGCTCCAATTTGAGTTTTTCTTTTGTCTCTCATAGCAATTACCTTCCTTTGATTCTTTAACTCGACAATTAAGGCATTTTATTATTTTCCAATAAGAAAGATATTATAATTTTATCCAAAACTCCAACCAAAGATTAGGTTATTTTTAGTTTTTTTTGCCTGCCTTTTGTTCATTCTTTAACTCTACAGTTAAGTCATGTTATACATAACCATCCAGATAATATCTATAATAAAACATGTCATCCCACAACCCAGCGATCCCGCCGGAGATCCGCGAGGGCCCGGAGAACCTGACGAAGGTGGACGGCTCGGAGGCGGTGCTGCGCTGCCGCGTGTTCGGCGCGCCGCAGCCCATCGTCAAGTGGATGCGCGACGACGTCGACGTCACCGGCGGCAAGTGAGTAGCGGCATCGGTGGCCACCGATACTTTTTTTTTATTGTGTAAAGGTAGCAAACGAGCATGCAGTCCACCTGATGGTAAGTGGCCACTGTCGCCCATGGACA
>DWNR01002552.1:0-12882 GCA_018250455.1 Polygonus leo
CCATTAGGCGAGAATATACCCAGTAAAGGTTCAACAAGTGCCTTAATAATAAAAAAAATACAAATCCATTCAGTGAAATCTTTTGAGTTCTTTTTTCTATATTGACGGGACAAGTGCCTTAATCACTGGAATATTTTCAGAAATCCATTCTGTTCCCCGAGGAAGTAGGGGAGGTGGGTGATTTAGGCTGGAGCTTGGAAAGGTGCGCCACTTTTGTCGCGAACTTCACGAAATTGAGTCCGGACACTTGAGGTTCCGGCTTCTGACCGCCTTCAGGTTGGAATGACGCCTCTAGAGAACCTGTGGACAGCATCATTTTTTATAATATTTAACATTTTTTATAAAAAAGCAAACGAGAAATTCCATATTGCGAGTGGTCACTGTTGATGTAGAGAGCTGTATTTTCTTTTTTTTTTATTTGTTTCACGGAGGATTGAGGGGGTTGTTTGTAAGTACCTCCCCGGTCGGAATACTAAAGTTTTAGCACCTACCTACTGTCACATGCAGAAACATTACCTTATATAGGATTGAATGATTCGCTGCGTCGAAAATGAAGCTATGCCTTATAGCGTCATTTAAGCCAGAACAGCAAAGCGTAACGCTACCGCTATAAGGTGTGCATAAGTGTGCCAGTGGTACCCCCAATCAATGGCCACAAAGCATTGGAGGAATTTACAACCTTTATTGTTATTATTACCACCCTCTATACTGTACCATAAGGATAAAATGCATAAGGAATGGATCTGACCGACTAATTCATGAAAGTTATTAGTTTTTTCTTGTAGGTATGAATTGAAAAATACATACTTTGCTGGGGAGACATAACGGAGCTGGCTTGCGATCCTTGCTGGTTCTCTCCATCCATGGTCTGAGATTTCTCGTGCAGCAGTTCCAGAGCTAGCAGCGTGCACGGAAGGACGCTAATACAGAACCTTTAAAATTACAAGAACAAAGCAAATGCAAATTTCTACGCTCTTATACGTATCTTATCTATAAAAATAATGTTGGTACAGTAAATACATGCTGTGACGTTCTTCAACAGCTTTCCTGAATATATATTGTTTATCATTAAGTAAATAACAACTACGTGTGTAGTAGTGACTACGATTAATTTAGCAAAAAGAAACAAAGAATATTTTTGTCTGTAGTAATTATGAACTGTCCTATGTATTGACGACACCATCTTTTGCGACTTAGTGTGATTCGATGATTCTACGAAAAATATTGTTAGTACACGAAATGTTTGACAAAGGCTTTTTCTGCTGAAAGAAATGGGCGATGAAAAAGGGACTTTTCACAACGATGGCATCAAATTCTCTACTGCAATCTTTGTTGAAAAGCCTATACGGACTATACACTCGTAGCCCTCTGAAAATTCATGCGTTTGCTTATTGATTAGTAAGTGGTCCTTGGGTCTTTGATAACGCGCATTCCTGTGGGGAGTTAAATGAGTCAAACTGATACTGCGGCACCACTGCGCAATGATGGGAGTTGCATTCCATGTAGAGGCATGGACATACCTGGGCAATGTAAAACTTAAAGTGCTACCCCGTTGTGAAGTACCGCTTTATGTATACGACACGTAACATTACTATACAAAATAATAGTTTCGTACAGTTGAAAATTTTAAAGTTACTTATTGATAAGGTTTTTAGGATTATTTTAAAAGAAAACTTATGACTATCTCTGTATGCATGTATCTAAATATATTTCTTCAAATCAAGGTTATTAGAGTTTTATTTTATTGCAATTCATATACCTATTAATATTTTTCTGAAAGAACTTATTTTGTATTTAACTCTTACATACCTACATTAACAGCTAATGTATGTTTTAGTCAACTGTTAACATTTTGTGACGGGTGACGTGAACTAGTGAAGAATGTCCAAAGCACTACATTTATAATGTTTCGAGCTCATGCATAATAAAGTACGAACACTGTAAGTGCTGTTCAAAACTCGGTCGAGAGGCCGTGTCGCATAAATATTGAAACAGTTACGAAATAATACTAGTATTGGCAGGGACTTTTCAGGCATTTAAGTGCAGTTAGAGATTTTGTGTTCTTGGATAGGTAATTGATGGTTGATTTCATTAAGTTTTAATAAGAAGAAGAGGTATATATTTCCATTGAACCAAGGAGCCAAGTGACTTATCTCTCAAGTTGATTGATGTAGCTGATTTGATGCGACATCTAAATCGTTGTCTATATAAAGGAAATATGGAGAGACATTAAATTTGAAAATATGTCAATTAATTTTTGTGACGGTAATCAAGTAAAACTAATGTGACAGAAGCTCTTCGTGGAAATTCGTAGAGAGTTTCTTTGATGCGGAATAAATGAGGCACGACAAATTACTTAATTTTAATTGCCATACGTAGCGAGCTCGGACCGCTTGGTATTCAACGCTCTAATAAATATTTTTTACGCGTGATCGTTCAACTTGTGTTTGCGCTAAACGCGATGCGATGCAGTAGATTTTGCAATTATAATGTGAATTCGAACATATACATCATCTTCACATTAATAGTAAAGAGGTATAGATATTGTTGCCTAAGTTACCATCCTTTAGCGACATGGCATCCATCTTAGAATCTTGAATGGTCTCCAGCTGCTGCCGAAACTTAGTAGTTATCTTCCGACGCTGGTAATCCGCTTCAATTTGCTGCTTCGTTCGTGGGATACGGAAGCGGAAACAGCAACATACCATCACAACTAAAATATTAATTGAATGGCCACATAATTGCTTGTTACATTAAGTAATTAGCTTAATTTGCATACCTCTAACTTACTACATATACTTACTCAATGAGGTCATCCCTGCTAAACATAAAAACACTACTTGCCATACCCTTAATTCCCCAATGATCGTCTTTTCGAGCCATTCTGGCTCTTCAGAATTTTTTATGACATCCATTATTGGATCCATTGTTAAAACAAACGTGTGATAACTTTTATAAGACAACAAACAGCGTGAACTAGATAAACTAGGACAGAGCGACTAGTAAGCGTCCGCAAAACACTCCAGTTGAAATAAAAACTAATTGTCCCAATTCCGAGGAGTGCTTGTTAATAGCCACACCTAGTATTATGTTATCAACCCCGGCACTCCCCTTGAATTCTCATTTTAATTGAAGTCGCGTTATCCGTAAAACATTCCATTCTCATTGTTCAATGCAATTAGAACAAATACAATTAGTTTAATATCATAATACGGTGCATATGTGTATAGTGTTGATGAGATCCGGTAGCACAAAAGTACGGGCCAGTATATTTGTTTAGATTTAAATCTCGCGGGTGTCTCCTACAGTGTTTCAGTGTTGCTATAAGTATTATTGGTGATTAATGGCCTATCTGAAAATATAGAACAAACATAACTATCTTAACTTATACATTTTGAGAAATAAACAAATGTAAAAAATATTTTTGTATAAAATTATCACATTCATAAGTTATCGCAGATTTTAAGTGATTCATATTTTAATTCACCTTCTAGGAGCAATACTGGATTAGGAAACTCTAATATTAAAGCATATATTATGAAATATAATTAGTTTATAAAAGTATTTTGAACAGATTTGCAAAATAATGAGCAAGTCGACAACGAATTTATGAATGAACACATTTACTGTACGATGTATGTTTTTTTTTATGATGACAACATACGTTCGATCGTTTTTCTCTTTCGTTTGAAGACTGTTTCACCTTCCCGCAGAAAATAGGGTGTCGAATCTGTCCTATAACCTCCGATATATTTATTACTATTTAAGATCAAAGATGCATCATTTATGATAATTGTGGTTTAATTCGTGTAAAGGCGGTTCTAAGTGATGTTGTGTAAGATCGTTTGTGTTCTTGCGGTCACTCTGTAGCGTTTTTAAAAATTAAACATGGCCTCGAACCGAGGAATTCAGATTGGATCCGCGTGGTTTCAACGGAAGCTGAATTTGAGGCCGCAGCATCGAGGCGTGCACTTGGTCACCGAGGAGATCCTGAAACAGGTGCCGGAGCTCTCGCAATTCGCGGTCGGCCTCTGCCACATCCAGAGTGAGTACCAGGGCCGCGTACATGTCTTACTTGCCGCCGTTGCTGCACCCCCACCCGTGATTCTGATTCTAATGACCCTGCGCCGGTCGCTCGTTAACTGACGTGCGGTGCAGCAGCCAATGAATGAGTAATGAATTGCAGCGTGGTCAGACAGCTGATCTATCGTAAACGTTGTTTTCAGTAATGCACACATCGGCGAGCCTTGCACTGAACGAGAGTTGGGACCCAGACGTTAGAGACGACATGGAAATGATGCTCAACAAAATAGTGCCAGAGGGCCTCCCGTATCGACACTCGTGCGAAGGTCCCGACGACATGGTGAGTTCGCGAGTGGAATGTTCCAAATGTGAAATCACGTAATTATAAAGCAATGTTTAATCGTTTTATGTATTCCCATTCATTTGTTTGTGTCAGTGACATGACAAGCGATTTATTACTTGTTTTGTTTGGGCATTGAGTGTTTATCAACAGTTTTCATGCATTAGTTTTGATTACTGTTTGATATTTAGAGTTGGTTAATGCATCAGCAAACACAAAGTATTACCTATATTGGCTTGTGCAGTAGTTGATAAGTGAGGTTATCATTATCAGTTACATGTTTGCTTCATGCACATACTTATCAGTAATTATCATGTGGGTGTTAAGTGGACAAGGTTGAATCCCAATTATTACATTTAATAATCTGCTGTATTTAAATGAATAATGCCCAGTATATCATTGGATATTGGAAAGCAGCATCAATGATTTGCGTAGATAGGATAAATAAGATACATATTATTTTATTAATATACTAGACAGTTACAATAATATTGAGATAAGTTTTTAATGTAGCAAGATCTACTTTTCTTTTACAATATGCTACCTAATAAAATAATATGTTTATTATTATTCATTTCATATCCTTGACTTGCTAATACGCCTATACTGTATTAGTATCTTTAGTTGCTTACCCATTATAAAACAACATACATTTACTGCACTTGTTATGTTTACAACAAACATTAAATAGATGTTTGAACAACCTAATGCAGCACTGCTCATAGAATAACGCATACAATCCTTTAATAAAATTGCATCGTACTATATAAATATTAAAGTTATAAAGTTAACAAATAATCATCTACGAAACTATTCTACTTTTTTGTTTTTTGAAAATAGTACTGAAGTATCACACAGCGCACTTATGATAAATAATCATGGATATCCATAATCAATCTTAAAAAGAGTTGAGAGTCCTACCTGAGTTTCATAAAACACATGTAAACCCATATTAGTGCCCAATTTTTAAAAAAGAAGGCATTGTAAATACGTCACTTACTTTGATTAAGAGCATTAATTTTATTCTATGTTAGCTATGTTTATAATAATAAAAATTCTTTTTTCCCATACAGCCTGCTCATGTGAAAGCCTGTTTTTTGGGTTCCTCACTGACAATCCCAATCACAGATGGAAAGTTAAACCTAGGCACATGGCAAGGAGTTTGGTTATGTGAACATAGAAATCATGCAGGTAGCCGAAAGGTAAATATCTACATTTTACTCTTACTATATTGCTAGACTGATTCTAGTGTACTACTTAAGTTTTTCATGTTCTTGTTATCTACAACAGTATAACTCCCTTAATTATATCAGAACTAAAATAAACAAATAATCAAATTAGTTTTGAGAAGAGAATTAGTCAAGATTAAATTTATATGTGTGGCAAACATTCTAGTCTGCGTTGGTAAATTTCAATCATATAACTGTTTGCATTTGGGATTAATTACAAATGTTCATTAGTGGTAGCATCAGATGGACTAAGAGCTTGTTTGCTGTAAAAATTATTGTCACAGTCATAATATTCAAGTACCTTGTCACATAAAATGTATTTATATATTTGAAAGTAAGAAGTAACTCCCATTAAGTATTAGCCAACCTATCTTTCAATCTTATTGAGTCAGGTTGGTGCTTCTCTTAATGACACTTGAGGTGAAACTCCCAGCTAAGGGTGTTATTCATTTTATTAAAAGTGGAGCTTTCAAAATAAAATGAATAAAAGACCCTTGGAGGGTGCTTGTAATTTTGTTTAACAACCTCTTACGATGGTAACAAGCATTTCAGCAATATATTCTGAAAATTTATTTCAAGTCAGCTTAGAATTCATAGTATCAGTCAACTTAGAATGTATAGTACATTAATCATTATAAGTAAATATTTGTTGTAGTTGCTAGATAACTAGACTACACACTTTCTAAGAACCAAAAAGGTAATGAAAAATTAATTAATGTATCTGTCATTTAATTGCATTACTTGGAATGAGATAGATTATTTTATGTATAAGTAATTTATGTAGCTTTACATCAGTAGCCAATCAGCTCACTCTATAAGGTTGCATCCTTACTTGAAGAGGTCAAAGATATGTTGCCTTATTATAAAAGTGGCACACATTACATGCTATGGCACATTACTCATAGAATCAGTATAAAGCAGCTAAAGCAGGCCCCGCTGCTTTTAGGTGTAGTGACGATGTTGTAGTGTCGAAGCCAGCAAGGAGGAATCGACCATCTTTGAAAGCATATTTGTCGACAGGTGGTGGTGACGCTGTCGGGGTGCCCGCGGGACTCGCCGCTGTCGCCGGTGTCGGCCGCGTCGTGCTCCAGTTAGGAGCGGGGGGGGGGCGCGACCCCCCACACTCAGTCCCACTCGCGCCCCTCCTCCAAGAGCACGCGGAGGTAAACCCCGCGAAGCACCTTTTATATCCTCACACCTAACCTAGATGTTAGTTCTAACTCTTATCTTTGAGCGACAATATGTACATAAGATTAATATTTTGTAATACCCTCCATGGCACTTCGGGTGGATTCATGTCTGCGGATGAAATGTTTGTGGGTCCATGCGGCCCCGGTCTGGACGTTCGACGCTGGACGGGCTTGTTTGTTGCTGTCCGTTCAGTTTTCACTCCAGACCGGTCTACGCTGCATGGATTAACCATTGTTCTGGTTCTGTTAGTACACTAGATGTAATTTTTTTGTTAAAGTTAACCACGATTATTGTCAGCGCAAAGTGCTACTCGACTGTGGGGTAATTAATTGTAATATAATATTTATATATAGGAATTGACAAAAGAAATCAGCTTTAAATAATCTCCATTACTAGAGACATGTGTGAAGTGCCATGCGGGAACTAAAGAAACCCTATTGATGTTATGTTCAGTCAAATTTAACTGAACCCGTTAAATTTGTACATAAGGATGTGCAACAATTTTAAAGTATACATAATGAGTAATTGTTGTTTTGTTATAGCAACTTGTCGATATGTACATAGATCACGCGTGAACGTTGTGACTACTTGTGACCATCCGCTTCGTAGTACAAATACGGTGCGCTCGTTGAAGGATGATGTGGCACCTACTTTTACCAAGAATTACTCGTAACGTTAAGGGGAGTTCGGATTTGAGCGGATTCATTTCTACAGTACGACTATTTTCACTATTGCACTCGTTCAGATTTTTCGAAGCTCACCGGAGACACTATATTTTTTAACACGACACGACGTTAGACGTTTTTATAAAGTCGAACACTCATTTTATTACACCAAGTTTGTACGTAATCGCACCGGTCGACGGTCAGTTCGCGTAAGTTTTAAGAGCCGAGTATAGGTTAATAGTTAAGTACTTTGTACGTCTACGATAGCTCCCTTCTCTCTCCGTGTTAGGTTAGATTTTAATAACGGTTAGTATGTGAAACATGTCCATAGCTTTAAACGCGTCACGCCCGTTGTATCAACGGGTCCCTCGCGGGGCGACGACGAGCTAACATTTGGTACCACTAGTAAGTAGTAGAATATCATTACTGTTAAGGTCATGTAAGTGCCTCGGATCAAGGGGTGGTCACGTATCAGTTGCGCGGCGCGGGCGCCCGCTTGTCCCCGCTCCTCCGTTCTGTCCGCGGTCCCTCGGTTCCACTTCTCTCCGTCGTCGACGACGGCGTCCTCGTTTGTCGATACTTTCCTCTTTACGGTGTGCTACGTTACTTGGGGGTGATTTTTTTCGCGATGTATGCTCGGGGAGTAATTGTATAGTCGTGTCTTCCTATGTAAGTTCCATCACATAAAACAAATTAGTATAAATTTTGGGAATAATGTACTCGGTATATGTGATCGGTATTAGGGTATGCATACATCACCTTTATATCCGGCCACATTTGTATCGCTTAGATAATGTAATGAAATATATCGATAGTGGGCTTGAATGATGAATCCTTTGGCGACCTAGGATTAACGATAGCGATAATATAGATTAAACGGCATAACTGGTAGAGAGTGTCATTTTATATGAATTGAGATGTAGTGAGACTAATTTATAATACGGGAGGACCTTTCTACAGGTATGTACTATTGTATCACGACGATTATATTAGTATCGGAGTGATGTGCCGGCGCGTGTTCACAGTTTACTATTGAGACGATTCGGTTGCCCCATTGAGATTTTTACTGCACAATTACACACGAGAATTAAGAAATAAATATATATTATAAATAATAAATAGTAGGACGGGTGTTCGTTTAGTTAGTGTTGGCGGTGACTGTGGGAGGGTCAAAGCCGAATTTATTGAATTTGTCGCAGAAGTGCTGGTTTGAATTTCGCGTTTCGTGACCCACATTAATGGAAATTGCAAGCGTCCAGTGTAGAGGGCAAACAAGCCGAATGACCTCTTTTATCGGTTGCCTCATAAAAAATGGTCCACATTGCATAATCTATCTCGAACAGCTTTGATAAGGTCTTATGATATCTTTCATTGTAAATCTTAGCAGTTACTAAATGATCTCGGAAGTCTAAAAGACAATAAAATACCTAATAAAGCAAGTCTGAATGTTTAATTTAGTTTAAAATATGCTCATTAGATATGTATGTTCATTAGGTGCTCATACAAGCATTTTATGTTAATGAACGGCGATGAATAATAAATTAGCATGTATTTATATGCAATTGGTACTAAAATATCACGTACTGTGAGTCAAAGTAAATAAGATACTTGTACAATTTACTGATAAATAATAGTAATAATATAACGTTTAACTAAGCGAACCATTGGACCTGCGTATTGTGGGTCATGAGAAACGAAAGGTGGACTAGTGTTGGGTGATGACACGCACAATGAGCGTTGTTTTGTACTCAGTAGATGTCGCAGACATGAACAGTTCGTCTCATGGACGACTAGACTTACTTCACTTAGGAAGCTTCTTGTACGTTCATACTCGGCCTTTTGATATAGTCACTTTATAATATACTATTTTGAGTTGTTTAACACGCTAATCACGTATAGAAACACGTTTATCGTTGTAATTATGGGCCAGACGCTATACATTTGAATTTATAATTATACACGTCTATGTATTACATATGCCTTACGCTTGGTTCTTTTTTCACTAGTTTTGCACAATTTCCTTTTGGGTACTTTACTCTTTCGGATAGAATTTGGGGAGTCGTTCGAGGGATGGTTATTAAGTGCTTTTTAACGATATTGATTAGGGTTTTGTAAATATTTTTTTGCATTAATATAGTATGTACATTTACCCGTGTACATATAGCGGTTCGTATGTAAAAATTGTTCAAGTGCTATTTGTGTATGGGTGTTAGGTATGCCACTGCCATTGAGAATATGCCTCTACGGAAGATTAGATTTAATACAATATTGTTTGGCACATTATTGTCAATTGATGGGGTTTGTATTTAAAATCGGTACCTTATAAATAATAAGCATGATATAATATACGATAGTATGAGTTCGAAGCGACTGGTTCGCGTAATATAAGCATTTCCCGCGTACGCGTCGTACCGGGCGTTGAGTTGATCCGATTGAGTTAGCTTTAGTCCCGTTCCAGGCTGTTTGATAACAACGAATGTGTTAGAGTTTTACCTTTAAGTGATTCTCCATTCCAACTCGTGCTACTAGTTATTGTACTTAAGCCGTTCTTTTCTAATTATGTATTTTTAAGTTAAAAATCTGTTTTTGTAATGTTAGGAACAAAATGAGACTTGTCCCTGCATAGGTAAGGGCTTTATTCCTTAAATATAATTAATAAATTAATTAACGAATCGACTGTACGAGAACATTCCAATGAAAGAATATTAACACTATTTTTACAATTACCAGTTATAAAATATGTCCAGTATATGGATAACGTGCCAAAATGTCATCCTTTCTTGCAGGACCTTTTGAAACAGATCTTGTGTTCGTGTGAATTTATAAATGTTACTATTTAGTTGGCATGAACGACCAAAAATAGATTTTTAACTGATTCATTAAAAATCCAAGGACACAAATAGCAAACATTGTAACAAAATGAAAACAAAATTTTTTTGTATTATCCTTCGTATATTGCATTGAGTGTTTTCACAATTTAAAATATATAATTATTATTACAATAACAAATTCACTATAAGAGCACGAATTTTTAACGTAATTGTTTATCGGTATAGGTAATTAATTTGTTATTGATATTGCACATAGGAAAATGAGGTTGTAATCTGAATTATGAAATAACAAGTCGGAGACAAATAATTTGTGTGTATATTGTTTAAGATCAATATTTACTTATCGATATCAATATTATTATGGTTGTACAGTTGATTGATTCACCGTTTTCTTATAGAATCCTCGTCAGTTGTATATTGTTGATTTTACGCTCACTCAGTGACATACGGATGTCACGATAAAATTTAATTGTATCATATAACTTGTACAATATAAATATTATAGATCCACAATTATGAAAGAGATTAAATATTTGCAAAAGTTAATATTGTAAGAGTTTTATTTACTTAACGCATCCTAATGTTCAGTCGAGTATAAAGAGTTACTGGTAAGCTTACTCTAAGTTGCTTAAGTGTATTAGATCTACGTGATTTGGTATTAATTATGTTTAAGTGTTCCTTCGCTCCGTTAATCCTCCGCTTTGTGGGGGCCGGGGCCTTTATCTGCAAAGAAAGTTTACAGTGAATAAATGTCTATTAATACAGAACATGTGATATCGTATACAGTTTCTTGCTCAAAATATTCCTGTATCTTGTTATACATTTTAATAAAAAAGTATAAGAAGCTAATAACAGCGAATGTAGCTCAAAGTGACAAGTATTAATATCCAATTTTAGGTCGCAATTATCAGTAAAATAGCATATACTACTACATTTATCATACTACATCTAGCAACCTGTTTGTATGTTTTATTGGTAACTCATATAGTACCTTCAATTTTATTCTGTACATCATGAAGACTAGTCTTGGCCTTCTCCAGCGCTTCACCGAGTCCAACTTTAATCTGCGCGAATTCCTGGGTGACCAGCGACAGTCTTCCCAGTAAGTAATTCAAATTTTCATCCACTTCGAGCATGCGTGCCGTTATTAAACTCACCTGGGAAAACAGTTAAAGTTAAATAATCACTCTTATTACGAATGGTTTAGTGTTCAAAATATTTTACTTACTTTGTCCTTCATGCTGCCCATGGTAGCTGAACTGTCATTAACGTATTGCACCATTCGTTCCTGTAGATACATATCAAGTTAGTAACTCATTGTAATTATTCAAATTTCTATGCAAAGTTGATGACCCGCGTGGCTACTCTAGCGCACGCACAAGTCTGACACGAAGAAGCCAGGTTTGATTCTTGTAGTATAGCTTCAAATATATCGCTTAATACTTTTGAGCGAATTTTTACTACTATAAACACTCGTTTTTGTCAAGCGTCGTAATAGATTTATGTGTCAAAGATAGGTAAGATTCCGATCTACCACATTAGGTGTCTAGGGTTCAAAATTTAAGTATCACACGATCTCACGTAGGTATATCATTTATTTTGAGCTTTATATAACAACCAAAAAAGTCTATTTATAAACTACTAGAGAATCTATTTATAAACTAAACATCGTGATTAAATTTAAAAGTGTTGAACCATGGCAATTTAGTTAGTTTGGGGGAGAATACCCGTGCCAAATGAGATAACGCTAAACGATGATTATATCTACCACAATTCCTTCGTGTGAAGAAAAATGTACTTAATGGTACTCACATTGAGCTTGTCGAGGGATCCCTTGCTGGCGGTGAGCTGCTGGTACATGATGCCGATCTGGCGCCACACCTGCGCCATCTCCGTCTCGATCTTGCCGCTCACGTTCTGCACCACGTGCGTCTGGTTGTCGGCTATCGTCGATGCGATGCTGTCAAATCTGTACAAGTTTGTCAGACGATTAATAATATCCGTATTATTCAACAGGTAAAATTTTCTGAAGTAAGATTGACATATATAGCATTTCATTATATTTTAAGTCGGACACTTGGATCCCTATTTCGTGGCTCTCAAATAAGAGTATATGAACACCCAGACAAAAAGAAATCTATTTCTATACATCACTCAGATTTCTGTATGACCGGGAATTGATCCCGGGACTGTCTGTGTGTAAAAACGATACCGTGAAAGCTGCGCCACTCTGGTAGTCTTTATTACATTCGTTCTTGAAACTTGAGCGAGCGATGCCGCGCGAGATTGCCGAGGCAACAGGTAGGTACTTGTAAAAGTAGGGTGTAAACTAAACAATACCTACAATATGTATTCATTTCATTCATTCGTCGTTACATTTACACGAACAAGTACACGACTTATCTTAAGGGTTGCCCGATCAGGAATTGAATCTGATGCGCTGCCAACCAACATATCCAATATAGTCTTTCGAGCCATAGAAATTACGTCAGTCAACACAGCAGTATTACCAGAATGAAAATGAATGTAAATCTATTTTAAAGCTTGGAAAAATTCGTGAACGTACTTTTTAACTTTCATTGACAATTTTAAACATTAAAGAC
>DWNR01002553.1:0-12877 GCA_018250455.1 Polygonus leo
CAATTTGATCATGAAATGTCAGTCTGGGTCTCCCTCAGTATCTACATCCGTCCACATTCGCATTGTATATCTGTTTTGGTAACCTTTCATCCACTATTAATTCGCAATAATAATTGTGCCGTAAAAATATAAGTACCGTAAGACATAATTACAATCAAGCCAAAAGAATAAGGCCCGTACAACCATACATACCATTTCACTTTCCAAATGACAAATTTTTGTTCCATTCCTTCTGATGGTATAAAATATTTTATTGGAATAACGTGTACATTTCACCAAGTTACGGGAGCGGGTTAAATGGTGCGAAACTACCGGCATTCCAGCAGTATCGCAGTTACTTTCCAGAATACATGTATAACTTACACGACTAAGTTTACCAATATATCAACTTAGTTTATCGTGAACTACATATTTCGTAGGTATCGTATTGTTTTAACCGACTTTAAGAAGGAGATCTCAATTCCTTTGCATATTTTTTCAAACAAGTGTTATTTACTTTTATGTTTAATTAATAATGTAATGGTTAAATTGATTAGGTGCGGAACAAGAACAAATAATTTAAGAATAAGTAAAGCTCACGAAAATTTAATTTGATTAAGTCAGGTATATTTTTTACTAACTACTCATTATACGTAGTCCGAAAAGCATATATCCGCCTTTTTATCGTATAAAGGTAGCAAACGAGCATATAGTCCACCTGATGGTAAGAGGTCACTGCCGCCCATGGACATCAGTAATCATCCCCAAGCACAATTAAATCATACCTAAATTTATTCACAGATGCGTTGCTACTCATGAGGACTAAGATATTATAAGGGTAGCGGTGGTACCTCACCGGTCGACCTAAACGAGATCTACCACTAGGCCTTTTGATATATTGTAATAAACTTAACAAAACTCGAAATAAAATTTGAAAATAAATACAACATATCCTTTCAAATATGGCTTGGAAGAATTACATACAAGCTTAAACAGTTTATATAGTTCCGGCGACGTAATCATATCATCTCGTGTGTTCAACGTACGACAGCCCGATTTATCTTGTCGTCCGATAAATTGTATTGTATTCGATAGGGTTGTCGCAGCAAACTAAAATTGGCTTAACTTTTATTTCGTCATAAGGTAGCAAACGAGCGTGCAGTTCACTTGATGGTAAATGGTCACAACCGCCCTTGGACATCAGTACGATTGAATCGTACTTGAGATTGACCATAAATCCGTTGCTAACCTTAAGGACTAACATGTTCGCCTCCGTCGAAGTATCGCCGTCAACCACGCCTCTCCAAACCGAAACACAATAAATTGCTTCACGAAGGATTATGAGGGTATGGGTGGTACCTCCCCGGTCGAACTACATGAGTACTACACCTGACATCTACGCATCAACTATTGAAAATAAATGAAAATAAAATGTAAATGATAGTGGCACCATTTACACATTTGGGCGTAAATATTACAGCTATACTTTCCTAGGTATGAAGGTGATTTACTTTCTGGAAATGCAAGAAAATATTTCATTTTCTAGATAAATAATGCTCGAACTAAGGTCGCGTCGTTGTTGGTAAAACTTGTACTGACTTATATTTATTCATATTCGCACGGTGTAAATACAATGCTACTTTAATACTTTTATAGCGTAAGTTGTACTAAAACCTTCCGTGCTTTGTCAATGTACTTACATTTTTATATTAACGGAGTTTTCATCTTTTCTATGAACAAACAGCTGTCATTTAATTTTAATTATCTATTAATTTTATCTATTGATTTTTTTTATCATCTTAAGGTAGCAAACGAGCATGCAGTCTACCTGACGGTAAGTGGCCACTGGCGCTCATGAACATTAGTAATCACCCCTGAGGAAATTTGAATAGTACGTGAGGTTGACCACAAATGCGATGCTATCCCTGAGGGCTTAGATGTTTGCCTCGTGTTCAAGTATAGCCAGCAACCACACCTCCCCAAAACGAAACACAATAAATTGCTTCACGGAGGATTAATATATTAATTATATTTCCCGGTTGAACACGACCACACGACCCGAAACACGAGTTCTACCACCTTGTCGATTCTGGCATTAGTGACATAGCTACTTTGTGTATAATAATCATTGCAGTCGCCGACTGTAATTCCGACCGCGTCCGACGCGGCTTAACTTTGTACACTCGACTGACTGCGTCCACTACGTCGACTTGTTGACTACGAGCTACACAAGCCACGTTGCTACGAGCTACGAATAGTAATCAAAATCATTGATTCTAAACTAAATAATAATTAATTAATAAGTAAGTACTTAAATCAAATAAATAATAGAAATAGAATAGAGCAACACAAATGTTATTATCGCATATTTGCGTTACATACGAATTGCTGTATGTGTTATAATTATAGTATGGTAAAAACCGTGTAGTTCCACCGGGGAGTTACCACCCCCATTGTCATTATAATATACGCCTTAGAGCTATTTTTAACCCATAGACATGATTTTATATTTTTCACCCAAGCTTTAATAAAATCCTCTTGTAAAACATTTATAGTAATAACAAGGCAATTATTTTAAGAGGTACTCCTTTGTACTATGCACCACTTATATCAAGGTACAAAAGAACAGCCCTACCGTAGACCCGTTACCCGACAAATGTTATTCAATTACGTCCTCCTCCAATTTATCAGTCTTGTTGATCCAGCGGCGTCTATTCACTCCTCAGTTTCACCGGCTTCTTTGACAATTATTTCGAGCAGAACTGTTTTGTGTTCGAGACATTTTAGCTTTTTTAACAAAGCTATTCTTAACCTAAATTGTAACGAAGCAGAATGGCTGCCTTTATTCGGATTCGCATCATAGATAAAAGGAACGATCTTTATTCTTCGTGAGACAAGTTGTTTTTCGTCTTTAATTTTTATAGTCTTTTCACAATAATGAAGGGAGTTTGACATTTCTTTGTCACATTAGTGTTTTATTTTATTAAAGTGGGAATACCTTAAAGTGTTCGTTTGGAATCAGGTTTTAGTATAAACAAGGTTTCGGTGTCAATTTTTAAATACAAATAAATAAATTTGAAATGTCTGTAAGAATATTAAAATATCGCTTTTGAATGTATAATTATTTAATATAATAATTTATTTTAGTCGTAAATGTTAATATGTTATATTTATATAAAGAAAATAAAGTTATGTTGTGAAAATTTTAATATACACTTTTTGAGTGTTGATGAAATCGTTATATTTTTTATCGTCTAATAGTAGCAAGTGAGCATGAAGTTAAATTAGTGGTAAGTGATCACTGCCGCCCATGGACTTCAATAATCATCCCCAAGTACAATTTCTTTATACCTGAATTGATTACAGACGCATTGCTACCCCTGAGGACTACGGTGTTCGCTTCATTATAAGTATAGCCGGCAACCACGTCTATCCAAACCGAAACACAATAAATGGTTCACGGAGGATTATGAGGGTGGCGGTGGTACCTCCCCGGCGAACTACATGAGTTCAATTATATATTGACTCAATTCTTATGCTATCCATAAATGTTGTAAGCAATCAGACTTCATACTTGAGATTGGAGGCCTTGTTAAAGCCGCCTTACTATATGGTGTTAATAAACTCATTTTATTAAGATTTATTAGGAAAATAAATATAACATTACAAAAGCATACTATTGATACCAACGCTTATTACGTGCCACAATTTTACAGTAGAAATTGTTACGTACAGTTTATTTAATAGTTTGTGGCTTCTATGCGTCCTTTATATGACTCAGAAGGCAAGTTTTCTCGCGAGCAATTGCCCTCTAGCGAAACTAAAACGGTTAAAATAGAACTACAATATTATCGCTTTAAATGTGAAAGTTCTATATATAAAATACAACAAATTACAAGAATAAATTATCTAAGTTTATTTCGTTAATAAAAGGTTTGACACCACTAAAATAAAATGTTTTTGAAAAAAGAAATATAGAGTAGTCTAAATTATAACTTAATTATTAAAAAAAAAAGATTTCAATTCTCTTCATCCTTTATTTTGCCACTCATTTTACTATATTTTGCATCAAACTGGCTTAAAACCTTGGTCTGTTAACTAAAAATGAATTGTGTAATAATAAATTAAATTTGAGAACCATCATTTTGTAGTCGGTTAATAATAAAAAAAAATTACCAAAAATAGAACCGATTTCTAGATGAACTAAAAAGTGAAAAATAATAATTATTTTTGATGTCGATATTAAATGGGACCACCACTGTAATAAGACCCACCGAACAAAAAAATAATCATTAAAATCGGTTCATAAACGACGAAGTTATCCGCGAACACACATAAAAACATATACATATACAGTCGAATTATGTAACCTCTCCTCCTCGAAGTCGGTTACAAAAGAAAAAACAAAGAACATTGTTCTTGTAGCTTCTATAATAACTTTGTACAGTAGGGAGTTGTCACATTGCAACCGGTAGCTTATATGCAAAGCGTGTATTTCGTTCGTGCTGACATATTTACCTCTCCCTGGGGACCACGAAATGGTCCAGTCGTAAGATAAAAATTATACAACACTGTTTATTATGTACCACTGGGAAGATGCAAATGACACTGTATTTAGTGGTATTTGTATTAGAATTATTCTTATAATGACCTATTTTTGCAATAATACCACTTTTTTGTATTACGATGGAAGATCTGATTAGGCACATATTTTTTGTAGGATTTTGTACTTCAATCTTGCTAGTTTTTCCTTATAAAGGTGAAGATAACTTTTTCTGTAAAAGTGTCAAAATAAGTGATTAACATATTTAAAGCGTGTGCGTGTATGCGATTTGAAATATAAGTCTAAAACTTTTTAAAATCAAAGAAATGAATTGTAGCAATGTCTATGTTAAGTAGAGTTGAATTTATCTTAGCCGAGGAATTGTAGTAAGAAAGTGGAAGGTACCTTTAAAATATAACTTAAACGCAAATGTTAAATTTGTCTCATATATTTTGTTCTTCTTGCCAAGAAATAGATGGCGGCGACAGACCGCGCAGGTAAAAAGTAAGGTGAGGTAAGTAAAGAAGCAAAAAGTATCTTGGACACTATGATAGATTAATGGTTAGCGAGTTCTCAAGATATTTAAACTACAGGAATTTTTCAATTTAACGTTTTTACTCGATTTAGTTTTGTTGAAACTTTATTCTTGCGGCTACTGAATACCGTAACAGACAATGCAAGTAATTAATGGTATTTCTAATGTATAATAGTATTCTAACGAACATTAGATATTAAGTAAGAAAAAGCGTCGCTTTCATCAATAGGTAATCAAGTCAAGAAATAATTATGTGTATGTTTAAAATGTATTCCTATATACTAACATAAAGTAGAACATTGAACGTTACGGTGTACTTAGTAAGTTTTATTTGTTATAAATAAACAAAATTAATATTATCCCGAAGCTCTAATTTGATAAGATTTTCTATAAAGCGTGTTGGAGCAGCGGAAAATTATACAACAACTAATTTTATTTTCAAATACATTTAATTTAAGTTTTCCAAATACATGTAATTTAAGTTTTAGTTAGTTTCAAATACATGTATTTTCAGTACATGTGTTTTAAAATGTATACCGCAATATCTAAATATTGCGGTATACATTTTAAAGTAAGACCTAAATAAATCTACCTTATGAAACATAATATCCTAAACAAAAGAAAAAATTGCGATAACCATTATCATTACACAGGTAAGAAGAATTTTAAAGAAACAAGAAATAAAAGATTGCTCGCATAGCTCGAACCCGAGAACTGCACTTCGACAATGATGGATTAATGGGTAGCGCTCCTGCTACAATTTAAACTGCTGCGCGAAGCGAGAACTTTTAAACGTACAACTTTATATCTTAATAGATGTGTTGGTATCTGAAATAGAAAAAGCATTTAATTTTACAATTATATGGGTTGTAATTATTTCGTAACGAAGTCGGCGGAAATATAGCTAAAAAGGTCTAACACATAAATACTTGCTTCGATTAATGTACACTAGCAAGGCGACCGAGCTTCGCTCGGATATTTTTAATATAAACAGCGCCATCTATTGTTGAATAGCCTTCTCTTTGTTTATTACCTGAAAACATAAATATTATAATGCTTTGTAAAGATGAATCTTTGTACAGTCATTCAACGTGTACGAGTATATTAAACTTCCAGACCCAGAATAGAAAATAAGAGATCTACTAGATATTTGTCGAATCAATTGTGTCAATTTTTACTTGAGTTACACGTAAGGTTGTTCAAAAAAGGTGTCAACAAAGCTCTTCTTCATTTGGCGATGGTGACTACTTACCATCAGACAGCCCATCTGCCTTATCACTAGGTTTATATAAATTAAAAGTTTACCTATATATCCTTAACTTGTCTAGGGCAACGAATATTCTATTTCTTATAGTTTATGTGTCCGAAACTAACTAATATATAACACAATTGTATTGTGAAATATTGTTTAATTAATAGTGCTTCTCTTCTTTCAGGTACGTTACTTGGACGTCGCAAAATTCCGCAGACAGTAGTACTGGTACGATTTATAATAACTAAGATATACAAATATATTACACATTACTTAGGATCGGAACCATCTATCTTCTATACATATAAAAATGAGTTCCTATTTTCCTTGGTCACGGCATCACGCGTGAATGGCTAGACGCTATCGCCAGAACATGGTTCTTATTAAAGAAAAACTTAATTTGCGCGGAAAATTTGAAAATTGAAGAAAACTTAACGACCATATTAAATTTTCTATTGTAACCCTCGTGACAACCTTTTACTAACAATATTTATAGTTAAGACAGGACAACGCCTGTCAGGTCAGCTAGTTAAAAATAAAAATTATAATTAATTGACCCTTATTTCCTTCAATCTACAATTATTTACATCATGTCTATTAAGAATATTCAGACACTTTTCCCATATTTATTTTGCCAGGTGGTAGAACTTACGCAGTTCGACCGGGGAAATACCGCCGCCACCCTGATTATCCTCCGTGAAGCAATTAATTGTGTTTCGGTTTGGAAGGTTAAACACGAGGCGAACATTTAGTCCTCAAGGGTAGCAACAGCCTTTGTGATCAACCTTGGGTACGCAGTACTTGTACGCAGGAATGATTACTAATGTCCTTGGGTGGCAGTGACCACTTACCATCAGGTGGCCTGCATGCTCGTTAGCTACCTTTAAACCATACAAAAAATATATGTGTATATAATATTTCATACAGTTTAATTAAGATAGCCGTAACTTATCTAAGACCTACTTTAAAATTAGTGTTTAACACTTCCAGTTCATTTCGAGATTGCGAAACTTTGATACTAAACAAACGAGAAACTGTTAAAGTAAATAAATGAAACGGGGGAAATACGAGTATAAGAGAACAGATGTCAGAAGCACAGGCTCCACGTTCGAGGCTGAGTGAAGGAGAAACATTTTTGTGAACAAAGTTCCATTTCGTCTCAAATGCACTGTCATATATGTGTGTTGAAGTAATGTTGCTTTACACTTTTTTATCTTAAGGTAGCAATCGTGCATGCATGCCACCTGATGATAAGTTGCCACTGCCGCCAGTTAGTGATCATCGCCGAGTACAATTAAATCGTACTTGAGGTTGACAGATGCGTTGCTACTCTTGAGGACTACGTTCGCCTCGCGTTTATGTATAGCTGGCAAATACGCCTCTCCAAACCGAAACGCAATACTCGTAAATTGCTTCACGGAGGATTATGAGGGTGACGGTGGTACCACCCCGGTCGAACTACATGAGTTCTACCACCTGGCAAGACTTTTTATTGACATTTTAATTATCTTGATTTTTTCTGAATTTAAAAATGAAAATTATGACTTGGATGCTTTCACAAACAAAAATTTTTTTAAGCGTTTTCAACGTTCTAAAAACGACTACTAGGATATCATATGGTATAGATGTCCATACGCATAAATCGTGTAAAGGTTAAAGAAATCTCCTTAAACGATTTTCACTATAACCCAAATTTCTCAAAGGGTCAAAGCAGCGTCTATAAACCACCGCGACCTACTTACGTCCGAAGCAGGATTCGCAGGAATTATTCCGAGCGGCAAAAGGCGAGTGAGTTTTCGTCGTTGTATTTGAAGAGATATCGAAACCGGAATCAAAGCAGTTTCTTTGTCAGCTTGCATTTATTGATTCGATATTCGCTCAAATTTCTCACAAAGGGTCAGTAAGCGTTTCGTATGATCCTATTTACCACCGCAATATTATATGTTTAACTCTATAAAGACGCGTAGCATTATTTCAAGTGACAATTAATTCAATAATGCGTGTACATCTTTTGAATTTGAAACCAGTTTAAGTCAAGTTCGTTGCGAGTTTTAGTCAAGTTCGTTGCGTTTACGAATTCAGTGTTGACATTAAAGAGGCAATTAAGCAGTAACAAATATCAAATATTCCTTACGAATTACACAACAAAACTATTCAAACATCTACAATTTGATGTCGCTAAGACCCATGTAATACGCCCCTAATTACCTCAAAATGCTTATGTCTATCGAAAACACTGTTCCTTCGAGGAAATAATTTGCGACAGACTTACACCGATATTCCATCATCCATTCTGAATAGTGAGAGGCTTGTCACCGACGCCGGAGGGTCCCTTACAATCCCCTGGGTCTTACAACCAGAGCGCCCATTCATTTACCTAGCTATCTTTGAAGGCTCTAGTAATTGAAAGGGACATTGAAACCGTTCATTCGTGTGGAACTGATAGCAGAATATATTGTGACATATTCAATTTCCAATTTATATGCACGGGAGACTTTTTAGAATTACGTACATTCGATGAAAAATGAAACCTTATTACGGTCGCTCTTGTGGTCGTCTATCGTGGAAAAATATCGTTTTAACTGGAAATCGAACCGGCTACAAAATTTTACGTTTTGGGAAATTTGGTGCAAACTCCAGTAGTAAATTTGAATCTGTGCAGAAATTCAAAAATAACGTAAAATAGCATAGGATGTCAACTCAAATCCTACCGTTGAATGATCCGCTAGCACATTCGGTGCAATAATTGAACAAAAATGATAAAACCGTACATACGGATACTACTATCGATGAATATTGTCACTACACGTATATACAGTAAAATAGCCCAATTGCGTTAAAAATATATATTTTCTTGCCAAGTTTTATCATAACGTAAATCATTATCAAAATATAAATAGATATGTGACTTGTGACAATAATGGCTTAGCAATGAAATAACCCAAGCCCTTCTACGACGAAGTCCGTACCCAGGAATCGATCAGCATCGAGTTATAGAGGATGATACAGCGAACTTATGGTCCTTAAAATCCATTTTATGTTAAAAGTACACTCTTACATTACAACTCTTCACGAACGTTGCATAATACCGTTTCAGTTGCTCCTTTTACACTTAAATCCGGATTGAACGCTTTCATTTCATTGGCAACGCTGACAATCTTTTTACTGTCTGGTTCTTTAGATCTGGATTTAGAACTCTTTTTATCCTTTAGAACTCCACCCGGTCCATGCATCTCATTACCAATCAGATTTTCTATTGTTCAAAGCTTGCAGTATCTAGTAACTTTTAAATATAGTTACAACTACGGTTTGTATAAATTTTAATCTGTATTCAAACCCGATTATACATTTTTATAGTACACTAACATTTGTCCGTGGCTTAGCACACATTTTTTTAACTAATAATAATTTAAAAATAATAAAGAATTTTATCTGGTAGTCTGCTAGGCCTTACAAATCACAATAGCTTGTCATTTGTTAGATCCACAAGTATCCTCTCGAGAAAGATAAAGTTCACATATGTGCAAAATTTCATCAAAATCTGTTGAGTAGTCTTAGAGATTAACGTGGACAAACGTTAGAAGACGTTTGTTTCTATCCAAATACGTTTGTTCAAACTGTAAATTTTTCTTCCAAAGAAATTCACGGATAGTAAAAACTAGTAGAAACTAGTAAAAATATTTTTTTCTGAATTTAAAAAGAATAAAGGAACCAACTTTGAACAAATTAATTTGGATTTTGATAATATAGCGACGTTGAGGATTGCCAAGTGATACCTTTCCTAACGAAATGTTCGAAAGTCTTATGGTATTAAGAGGGGAGTAAATAATATTAAATTTCGCTCATAATATATGACGTACTCTTTAATATCGGCCTCCCGCATCCTCTCGTCTGTGTAATGACGTGGAACAAGCCTTGCTCCATTGGACTTACGTAGTCGTGAACAATCTTCAGAATGCGACCTCGATATTTACTTTATTATACGAAAGTCATAACAAAGAATCCACCTGATTAGCAGTTATACTTTTTAAATGTTTATGTAACTTTTATTACATAATAGAATGCAACGAATATAGGTTTCGGAACGAACTATTAAGTATTTTTTTCTGGTGATGATGACGATTTTAAAAATATTATAAATAATCTGTTATTTTCTCATTACTAGAGGTTATTACTAGAACTCTCAGATGGATTTAGGCCATAGCCAAAAATTATTGACAAAGATTGAATTCGGGAACATCATGAAACATTAATGCAAATGTGTTTAATGATGTGTAATCATATGTGTAACAAACGATGTTTTTATTGAAAGCAAGAATGTAATAATACAATATAAAGGTAAAGTTTCTAAGAGCGTAAAATAATGATAAAATATCAAAGTTAAGCCAAAGGAAAACGATGTTATTCCTTTTTGTGGTACATGATTATTATAGGCAGACACGCACTATTTGAAACTGCATAAACCTTCATAATATGTAACCTTTATACTTTATAAGATACTTTGTCGCTTCTTTATATACAAATCATAACTTTAAGTTATAAAGGTAATTCATAAACTATGAAACCAAATATTTTACCATCATTCAATTCAAAATGTGGTTGGGAATGAACCACGTAAAAATAACTTTAACGGGCGAGATTGCGAACGCAAACAAAAATCGCAGCCCGATATCCGCCCAATATTTGCGTGGCTTGTGTTTACGCGGCTTGTTTTTGCTCTACTTATTCCCGCGAACGCTGCGCTCCGAACAACTCGCAGTGACACGCCCGTGTGTAAACATGCAAATTTGCTTTAATCCCTCTTCCCATGTACTACTGTACTATTTAAGCAAACATCAACCCTATCAAAGGGAGTTCGGATTAGACATAGTGTTTGGGATGTGTGTGTATCACTGTGTAAAACTGTGTACTGTGTAAAAGAATGAACAGAGTTTAGTCTTACATATCTTTTGGACTTTACGGTTTTCATGTTTTTGAGGTATACAGTGGAATTTCTTAAGTATTTTGTAATAAAAAAATTCTATAACGAAATAAAGCTCTGATGTCGCAAATGTCTAAAGGTGAATCTATATTTTCATTTGGCCATTTTTATACGATTGTCTTTATTAAAAACTTACATACCCTTAATTCGATACCCAATTTATAAATCTGTACCCAAAAATCTTCAAATCAGAGTTTCACTATTATTTACGTAGATCAACATAAGAACCGAAAGTACTACTGCGCTTGCACCAAATATGAGTAAGAATGAAATAAAAATTAAAAAACTGAAGTTAAGTTTCAGGATTCAAATAATATCTTAAAGTTACGTGAAATATTTTATGAAAGAAAATAACAAAACTAAATTCCATTTGTACTAAAGGTTCAAACTTAAAAAACAGCTTTTATTTACGTTACTTATTCCGGGCCGCACGTCCGATACTGGGTAACGATTGTTTGTATTACCAATTACATTTACACTTTTATAATTCTGTACAATGCTTTAATAGTTCGGTAGAAGCAAAGTGATTCTAGACTGAAATATTATCTTCTAAGAGGCTAAATGGAAATCACTAAACAAACTTAATGAAAACAGTAAAAACTATACCTACGTACTTATATTATTTCTTGAAAATCGTTCCTAGGAAACTGGCAAGGTTTCTTCAAAATGAACGTTATTCAAAGGAAAACTCTCATTCATTTCAGTATCCTATTCATGTAATATATAAAATCAAACCAAAATAAAACATCTTCCTTTTTTGTACTAGTACGTACACCTTTTGAAACTCCCTTATCAACAGCGAACTTAACGTTCCGTGCAAAAATGAACCGTTTATCTCTACTTTCTTTGAATCCCTCACAGTGTGGATTTCACCTAAATACTAGGTAATCACAAAAGTAAATAGTACATCTCCAAAATCCTTAATCTATATATACTTCTTTGACGCGCTTATTTTCCAATGATTTCCTCGAATGTCCCTAAAAGGTATTTAGTAGGAAACAACTGTTTCTGTTTGACCATAGATCTTACAAAGAGGAGTTTAATCGCTAAGCAACATGGCGTCCCGCCCACGTCTCCACCCATCCAACAAGATTAAACGCTCGAAAAATATTTCCCTTTAATCTCCACTAAAGAAACTGTTTAACTACTATCGAGAAACGAGGAGCGAGACGAAAGATAAAAAACAAGGCTCTGTTGAACAAGAGAGACATAATAACAACTAATTTTCTCTAAGTAGTAGCTAGATTCAAATACAAACAAGTACTGTAAAATACAGCGTAGTGATATAAAATTATGGTGATAATCTTTGCATATGTAATTTTTTTGTACATTTTTTTTAAGTAAACGATACAGACGATAGTTTAGATTGTACGTTGTGTTTCTAGAACATAGTAAGTTACGTATAATTATTTCACTCAGTACTTCAAAATCATTTCGTGGCCTCAAAAAACTATAAAATAATATAATAAATTATTCATTTGTTATTTATTTTTTAAATTACAATTATTAGAATAACTAAAAATAGAACCGACTTCAAGATGAACTAAAAAGTGAAAAATAATTAATAATTTTGATATCGGTGCCAAG
>DWNR01002554.1:0-12875 GCA_018250455.1 Polygonus leo
GCTTCACGGAGGATTATGAGGGTGGCGGTGGTACCTCCCCGGTCGAACTACATGAGTTCTACCACCTGGCAAATTGAATTTGAATTTGAGTTCTACTCCCTGGTGAAAAATATGTTTAAACAAATATGGAAATGTATCTATTTCCATGGTCGATGGCTGTTGACATCTTGTTGTGATATTTACTCACCCAGCATGCGTTGGAGAGGGCTATAATCGGTATTTCGCTACGCGATAGAATTACTCCTCATGAAATCTGTAGTTGAATAAACTTACCGATTTTGCGTTGAAAATTAGCAGGTTGAAATGGCAATGGCCAAATCGCTCGAAGAACCGATAACCGTTGAGGCCGAAATGGCTGAGGCGCCTGGTTACACGCGGTACCTTACACTGGAAAAATATACATAGTTTAACTTTAATAATTAGGTACCAAGTAAAATTGAAGTCCTATATGAGACAGGCTACTTCAAAAAATTTAAGATTATTATAAAAACACAAGATTTGCACGATTTAATAAATGTCTTTATTTATGTTGTAGGTATGTAGCTAAAAATAACGGAATGATGTCTTACCACCATGTAAGACATCACCACAGATATATTTATATCTATGGACATCACCAATATACTTACAGCAACGGCGATTTTTGATAGGTACCTACAGGGGAGGTACCACCGCTACCCTCATAATCCTCCGTGAAGCTATTATTATGTTGTGGTTTGAAGAAGCGTGATTGTCGGCTATACTTAAATATGAGGCGAATATCGCATAATCGCACTCAGGGATGATCACTAACACTAATGTACATGGGCGGCACTGACCCACCTCATACTCGTTTGCTACCTTAAGATACAAAAAAAGCGATTTCCCACTGACGGCATTTCTTCGACGTTCACACAACGTCAACTTCACGTACACGTGACGGATTCGCAGTGTGACTTCAACAACTTCAAATTAAAGATGCCACCCTTATACTCTTGTAAACTGACAAATCCTGCCCTGTACACCAAGAATTGTCATATAACGTCTACGTTATGGATAAATTACCTTTTTAGTAAGTTGAATTCAATTATCTATCACTTTCAAATCAAGGATGACCTATATATTTTTTTTTTGAAAATTTTCAGCAAGTTGACGGCAAGTATCCATAGCTTTCTAGTTTGGAGTTGACCTTTTTTAGGAACTTATGCGTTTACATTATTATTTGTACACATTACAAATGATTACTGTTCAAATTTCTCAAAGGTCGACTATATCAAAACCTGCCAAAACGGCAGGAACCTGCCACATATTGTCACACTGATCGCTGTGTTTCAGAAAAACGCTAGCGGAAAAGCGGTCTAAACCCATTTTATTTTACATAGGTACTTAGCGCCATCTTGTATTTAATGTTAAAACAAAGTTAGGTTGGCCTTTGCAAAAGGGGCCCATGTTTTGAATCTACAATTTAAACACTTTACTCAACAACAGATGGCGATGTATTAAATAAAGCAAATGCCTACCACAAGATGGCGCTCAAACTAATTAATATGACTAATGTGATGCCAGGGTTCTGGGCACCATGCCAACAAGTAGGAGTTTTGGATGGCATATTTCATTAATAAGGTTTAATTTTATAATCGTTCATTGCATATATTTCGATTTAATTTAATTTATAATTAGTTATAATTTCATTTTATTTACTTTTATTTGTTTTTACTATATAGTTAAATAACTAATTAAATCAAAATCAAGCAATCAGTCAAAAGATTGTAAACAGTGTGAACGCAATTATTTATTATTACATTCACGTAATTAAATTGTTACTTACTGCCGTGGGTCTAAATCACAATAATAGAGGTATAAGAACTACTCATACAAGATATAAAATATAAATGATAGGCATATTGATTTATCACATTCTTAAAAAAGTGAAGTAAAAAATAATGTTAAGTATAAAATAAAAGAAAAAAATCTTATTGTTAGGCGCTGGTAATTTCTGGTAAGAAATAAATATTTACAGGTCTAAATTCGCCTTCACATAGAATGGGACCCTAATCCTAGTTACGTTTATATACTTTTCACGACAGCACACACTTTTCACTGGTAGGTGACGATTTAGCTTGAAGTCTATAATTCCGCATGCTAATATTAAAAAAATAAAGTTAATATTAAAATCACTTACTTATTTCTTAGAATATATTATTGAAACACAATTCTTGCGAATATTGCATTTATTTATAAAACATTTTCATCAGTAATTGAGGGCCACAACGAACTTCATAGATGAAGTTGGCTACAGGCAATAATGTCCAGTTTAAAAAATAAATTATCTTTTAAGTCTAACTTAAATAATATGAGTTGAGTTTTGTTAAAATTATCAGGCAATGTTATTTACAATTTCCTTGTTAATGATAGTCAAATAATTGCAATCTGAAAATTATAGCTACAATTAATCTTAAAAGTAATGGAAAAATAAATCTCTTACACGACGTACAAACCCGCGTCCCTTTTGCGAAATAAAAAGATCTTACTAATGACATTATTAATGCCTTTAAAATAAAACAATTAGACACAAAACTTAATCTAATTGTTACGAATATGAATTATCTTGGATCAAACGCAACTTCCCTTAAATGAATAAAATCACAATTTAAATGCTAAAGTATAAATGTATCCATATGGCATGATTTTGTACTAATAACATAAATCCAACCTAATAATGGCAACGTAAAAATGTGATTTTTCAAATTATACTTAATTTGTGATTGTAAAAAACTTAAAACTAGAACTCTTGTGCTTTATTGCACATCTTAAACAGAACTAAATAAACAAATCAAAATAAAAATATGCTTATATCTATTCAACAACTAAATCAAATTCTTCAATATCTTCACACATTGAGTTGAAACCTGCTGCCCATGCTTCCACCTCTTGTTCCTGAAAAAATAAATAGCTTATTTATTATAATACAACCAGTGAATGAAATCACTATTATAAGTATTTCAGGTTAAGTATTTATACCGAAATGTACATTGAATTTTAACTATGTTTAATTTTAACAATTTTAACATCCTATGATTAATCTATCTACAAAACTTTAAGTATTGGAGATGTTCATATAGATTTTGTTGGGCCATAGCCCTTAAACATAAAAATTGCTTTATGTTTGCATAAAATTTGCTTACACCTACAATATAGTTTATAGTGACTATATAGATCCCTCTATGAATAAAAATTGTATGCACTTGGTTTGTAGCATGCCTTAATAAAATACTTAAGATAGTGAATATTATTAAAGTTATGGATGTTAAGAGTATTTTTTTAAAAATACATACATACATATGTATGTATGTATGTATTTTTAAAAAAATACTCTATGTGTGTACATATCTTCACGCCAAATCCTTAACGGGGTAGGCAGAGAGTATCGAGTATTAAAAAAAAAATACCAAATAGTATCAAATAAGCCCTCAGCTCAGACCACCTGATAATAAATTATGATGACCACCCGTCATCTGTAATCAACCTATAAGTCAATTCCTACTTGAGGTCAACCAAAGATCCCCCAAGAAACCAAAGAAACCCCTACAACAGGGACATTTCCTCTTATATGCAAATGGGATACTTTTTTTACTTTGAAATTTAAATTGTTTATGGACAATGGTAATGGGTGTACATTAATACAGATCTGGACGCAACAATTACTGATTGTACCTAAACTTCTAAAAAAAAAACGAAATACAAATACTAACCTCCTTTTTGGACAACTTTTTAGTTTTCTTTTTCCTTTTAGTCTTTTTAGGTTCTTCTGCAGGAACTTTGAATGTCAAATCATGCAAATCATCCTCATCGCTTGAACAGCTTTGATCGGCTACTTCACTAGCTGGAATGTCACTATCTGAGACAGAGTTTTGACGGAATGTTACTCCTTTTTTAGCTTTTCCATAGCTCTTTCGGTGTGCCTGAAAAATATAGTCATCAATCATTAGTACATTTTTAAGATTTAATATATTATGTAAGTTTCATTGGGTCATTCATACATTCATAGTCTCTAATAAGCTTAGTTTTTACTCATTTAAAACAAAGAAAAAATATATATTCTGTCCCATAAATTTTGATATAAGTATATTGTTAAAAGTAGAAAGAATTATTATACAGAATACTGGATATCCAATGCCTATGAGTAAAAAATATAAGTTAATTTTTGAATGTTGTACAAATCTTCTATAAAAATATCTATAAATGCATACCTTCAAATGATGTACTACTTCAATGTCTTCAAACAAATGGACTGACTGATCATCATCATCATCATTTGCTGGATTTTCATTTAACTGAACTTCAGTAATATTTGTAGTTTCACTAGTTTGAACAGGTTCTTTTTCTGGGAAAACTGGTGGTTCAGCTGCAGATTTCATTTGGTCGAAAACTTTAATCACAGAATCAGAACTTTGAATAGGCTTAGATTTGATAGCGGCAGGCAAGACAGCTCGAGTTGGCTCTTTCATTCTGTTGATCTCCTGAAGTACTGCCCTTGATCGTGGCTTCAATGCTCGTAGTTCTCGTTTATCTATCTTCTTTGTAGGAGACACATTCTCTTGATCCTGATTTTCACTGTCATCAAATCCAAAATATGTGACATTTTTGTCTTTCTTCTTTTTGCTTGTACTTTTTACTTTCTCTGAACTGTTATCATTGTCTCCCTTAGAATTATCTGTCGAGCACTCATTAGATGTGTCAACACTTACATTCTGATTATTTGGAGAGACTTTCTCATCAGATACCATTTTGTTTTGAGTTTTCTTAGGTGTAACCTGTTTCTGTGCATCTGTATAAACTGAGGTATTATTCAAGTCTTCGAACAAGGAGTTTGCTTTAACTGGCGTTAGTTTGTCCTTCCGCTTCTTAGCACTTCTCTGAACGCATTCTTTGATGTATGATATAATGCTTGTTTGTTTCAATTTTGATGTATTGTCTTCAAAAATCTGTGGCACATTTTCCTCATTGACATCTGGTCCCATGTTAGTGTACACATGTTTCTTTTTGCTATCACTGAAGTTAATAAATGAGCTTTCAAATGCTGGTGTCATGTTCGGTTTAACATAAGTATTGACTTGCCATTTTATTGGTAAACTACTGAATTCGGCCCTCCAGGGGCTGGCTTCTGGGTGCCGTACAGACACATTCATACTACTATTGGCCACTGGACGATCATCGAAGAAACTCAGATCATCTCGGAGATTCAATGGATCTGCATTATGTACAGGTCTTTCTGTATGCTCTTTATCAACATTTTCTGGAGCTGGAGTAACTGGCCGACAGGGTGAATTTACTGGTGAATAATTAATATCATCAACAAAACTGTCTTCAAAATCTAAAGCTATGTCCTCTACTCTGACAGAATTGTAATTCTTCTGAGACACATGACTGGTTTCTATATTACACACTGTTTTTTCTTTTACAACAATTGGATTAGATGTAGTAGTTTGTGTGACAATTTTATTTGCTGGATTATTATGTGTGATGAGTCCTGTGGTGGCAGGAGTAACTGACATATTTCCACTTGCAACTTTTTCAATAGGACTTGTCTTTGTAGCAACTTTATTTTTCAAAGCCAACATAGCTTTAGCCACGTTAACATTATAGTTGTTTTTGAAAACAACATTCTTGGGTTTTGGTTCTCTCTTTTTGGCTGGCTTTTTTCTTTTCTTTTTCTGAGGCGGAGGTTCCTCATTTGGATCATATGTGAACTCATACACATCAAGATTACTTGCATCACGTTTTAATGACTTCTTGTCTTCAAGGACCCTGAAAGAAGAGTTCTTTTCTGCAAGCTTTTTATTAACTTGCTTTTTATTCGTTGTTGATTTAGTTCTGGGTGATATTTTTGGTGATGTGGTTTTTGTAATTACAGCACTTTTTTTGGTGATATTTTCTTTATGAGGTAGATCTTTCTTGGCATTATTATTTGTATCTGCACTACTATCTTTAGAGGAGTCCTTGTCTTTTCTCTGCACAACTCTCTTTTGATTTACTTTGGTTGATACAACTTTATTAGTAACTGGGATTTTCTTAGAGCTCACTTTTTTATCTTTACTTTTCTGATCAACAGTTTTTAGTACTTTAGGTGTGCTAGCAAAAGCTGGTTGTACTGGCATAAACTTACTTGGACTGATTGAATGATCTTCAAACTTTGATGGCAACCGACATATTCTTTTAGGCCTTTTAGCTAATAAACTGTCATTAAAACATGCTTTAGGGGTTTTCAAAGGACTTATTGATACAGAAGGAACCTTTAAAGGTGAGACTTTAGTAGGTTTATCTTTACCTGTTTTAAAAGGACTTATCAATACAGTAGGGGCCTTATTAGTTTTGCCATTAGAAGGCTTATTTGCAGCTGTTTTTAAAGGACTTATCAAAACAGTAGGGACCTTAATAGTTGCGCCATTAGAAAGCTTATTTTGAGCTATTTTTAAAGGACTTATCACCACAGTGGGGATCTTAACAGATGCGCCTTTAGAAGGCTCATTTTCAGTTGTGGCATTCTTACTGTTCGAAAGATTTTGTAAAGCATTACACTCTACGTATCTATTTGGAAGACGTCTATCTCGACGTGGTCTACGTTTGACAAGCAGGTCATCTTGTTCCAACACCTTTTTAAGCGTCTTTGTTGGTAATATAGATGCATTATCGTCCGAAGCAGAGTTAGTTTTGTCCGCTAACGCTTTTCTAGGAGGTTTTGAAACTTTCCCAGCTGATTTTAGCTTACTTTTGGGCTTGACGTCGATGTTTTCCTTCGAAGCCTTCGAGATCTTACCTCCTCTTGTTTTGGGCGGCATGACGCATACACAGTTACCAAAAACACGGCGTCTGCAATAGAACACTGTGTTTTACGAAACAAATTATTTTTAATCGCATATCAAGAATAACGGCACATAACTGTAAAAACGCAAATGTGTATAAAAATGAGATTTTAATTTATATTTTGTTTATTCTACGAGATTCACTACTTTCGCTCGCTTTTTGAATGAATGTCAAACATGTGTCACTGTCACAGGTCACTTATTTTTTACCTACCATAGACGAAATTGCAGTGTTGCAATGAACATTAACCAAAATTCTAAATAATACAGTTAATAAAACTATGGAGCATCTTAAACTTAACCTAACTAGACCGACTGTAAAATAGGTAACACATATCGGCCATTATGGTCGACGCATTTAAAAATATGCATGCCATGCATTTAATAATTGTATATCTGCCTGTAAATGTCACAATTAAAAATATAAGATAAACAATGTATGTTTATATCTAAGGAACAATTTTCAATAAATCATAGAACTTCTGTCTATCTTGGCAAATAATATTTGATTTAATGAAGTTTTTTCATAATACATAACTGTCACTTTCGTCTTTCAGTAGGTTATATTCAAATAATTGGTGAATTAACAGTTTATCTTTGGTACAAAGCTTAATACCTTTTAAATAAAACAATACTTTTAGTTAATTAAACAAGGAATTATGTTTAAATCTTTATTTCAGCTCATTCATTCGAAATTGTTTGTTCATCTCTATAGCATTTAACGAATAACAATTGGCAACACTACATTTTTCATATTGGATAGATCGTTACATACAATGTTTTTTCATTGGGTGTTCATTAGTCTTGGATTTTGCTTTGGTCAACCGTTGTACTTTTGAAACTACTTGAAAAGTCACAGATTTAACAATTATTTTAGTTTAGTTTATGTGGTTTCATTTGTGTTGTGAGTTGTGAGATACTAAATTAATATTTATTAAAGTGTTGTTTGAAGGTAATTAAATCCATGTGGAGGTATTAAACATAATCTTGGTTAAAGTAAATTTTCGTGAATTGATACTGTTGATATCCTTAATTAGGTTTTCAATTAGCATGCAGAAAATCTAACATGAATCTAACTATTTCAGACAATTACAATAAGACAGGCCGAAAATAAATAATGAACGCAGTTAGGACAAAAGAAAAACATTGACATTGCCCTCCGAAACCGGCCATGAAACTTATATGAAAAAAAGCCGTTAACTAAGCGAAGAGCTCAATTTTTACGACATTTCGAGCCATTCAAGGGAAATAGCAAAATGGTGGACGGGGAGAGTAAGACGATAGACACAGTGCAGGTGGCTCTTCGCATCCGACCGTTGATGCGGCAGGAGATTGAGAAGGGGTGTGATGAGTGCATCGAAGTTGTGACTGGGGAGCCTCAAGTAACCATTAAAGACCTAGCGTTCACGTATAACTATGTGTTCCCGCAGCACATCACACAACAGGAATTCTATGACACAGCTGTTAAAGGCCTCATCGGGAAACTTTTTCAAGGTACTTGTACTAAACTTTTTCAAAGAATCGTCATGGTTAATCAGGTGGGAGGTTTCTGCTCATTGTGTTAGGGGTAGGGTGCTTAAAATTTACTGGTGAAATTAAGGAACATTACTGTAAATACTGTTGATTTTATTATTGAGGTCATGTTTTTTCTCATCTTTATCAAATGGTTAGTTTTTATTTAATCATTTACAAATTAACTCTATTGTACTGATATTATAGGCATTTGACGTCCCCCAAATATTCCTTGGAATAATTGAATCATAATTGTATTTATTGTGTTTGTCATATATTAAATATATTTAATAATTTTGACTTATAAGTTAAGTCTAAAATATTACATAAAGAATTAAATTGAGGTGCAAGGTGTTAGAAGTCATGTAGTTCAATAGGGGAGTTACCCCCCCGCCCCACCCATAATCGTCTGTGAAGTAATTTATTATGATTCAGTTTGGAGAGGTGTGGTTGCTGGCTATATTTGAATGCTAGGCAAACACCCTAATCCTCAACAGTAGTAACACATCTGTGGTCAACCTCGAGTATAATTCAATTGTTCTCGGGGATGGTCACTAATGTCCATGGGCGGCAATAACCACTTATTATACTACTACATACTACAGTGTACTACATACTTGTTTGATACCTTAATACAATAAAAAAGAAATTACATTTTGATCCACATTTTTAGATGACCTTTGTACCAATACCAATCTTATATTCTTTACATTACCAATCTATTAAATTCCATTGTTCTTATAGCTTACCCCTTGATGCTTCTAATAAACTAATCTTTTCTTTCACATTCAGGGTACAATGTAACTATACTGGCTTATGGACAAACAGGATCCGGGAAAACATACACTATGGGGACCAACTACTCTGGATCCGATGGAGATTCTGCTAAATTGGGTATGTCTTCATATTATTGTTTGTTTTGTCTTATAAAATTACAGTCTCATCAGGGTCAGTTATGTAATTCTCCTCCTAGTATGAATTATATGAGAGATTTGAGATGGAGTTTCATTCCATACACAATGTGAGACATATATAACAATAATTATATTAACATTCAAGCGAACAATTACCTGAGATGATTGGCTGGGAAGCAAACCATTACCCTCTGCATATTTGTGACTGCTGCTACTGCTGCTCCAATTGGCTCATCATACTAGTCAGAGATTTTTCCTAAGCTTCATGTGATAGTGTTCACCAACTGTGAAAGTTTGCATGAGATTTTTAAATATCCTTCACTTGTTTCTCCCAGGTGTAATCCCTCAAGCGGTGGCTGACATATTTGACTTTATAGAGGCCCACGAAGACAAATTTGTGTTCAAAGTAGCTGTTTCATTCATGGAGCTGTATCAAGAGCATTGCTATGATCTACTTTCGGGGAAAGAGAGAGGCCACAGCATTATAGAAATAAGGGAGGATATCAATAAGGGGGTGGTTTTGCCAGGTATTTATCACTTATGAAACAAGATCTGAGAACTTTACAATTTTCCAGTATTCAATGTGTATATTTTAAATACATCTTAACAAGCTTTTAATTTTATTATATGACTAGTAATTATTTGTAAACCAGGTATTTCCGACAATGCTAATAAAGTATGCCTACATGTGACCTTTCAATCTAATGTTAATTGTAAATTTTTATCTTGAAAGTCATCATTTTATTTTAAATGTGGGCTGCATTTTAGTTTACTGCATACATCTGGTACAAAAAAATAATAAACAAGAAACTTCTATTTTTTAGGTATAACTGAGTTACCAGTGTCATCTACAATGGAGACGATGATGGTGCTGGAACGAGGATCATCTGGACGTGTGACAGGGTCCACGGCAATGAATCAGGCATCCAGTCGTAGTCATGCTGTTTTCACTATTATAATAACTAAAGAGAGTCGTACTGACAAGTAAGAGCTCTTATTGATCATCCCAACATTTTTACTACACATTAGTGTGAATATAGTGACATGGATCTCCACATCATTTTATGCATATGTACATTTTGACAAGATTTATTGTTTAAGGAAGCATTAAAATGCATTAGCAGTTAAATATTATAAACTGTATAATGAATCCATTAGTTTTGATTTTTCTTTAAAGTTACAATAAATAGTTAAAATCTCAATAGTAATTGAACAAATACTAGTAATTTTAAAGTATTATTCTCCAGAATTCATTACTTAATTCCTGTAAAGTAAACATCCTTAGAATTACAAGAACCAAGTCGCTGGCAACAGTACTATAGAAAAATTCTTTTTCAGAAACTTAGCCACAACCTCTAAATTCCACTTGGTGGATCTAGCTGGGTCAGAGCGTGTCAAAAAGACCAAGGCTGTGGGAGAGAGAATGAAGGAAGGCGTGAAGATTAATCAGGGATTATTAGCACTTGGTAATGTCATATCGGCATTAGGCGATGGCACCAATAGAAGCTTTATTAGTTACAGAGACAGTAAACTTACGCGGTTATTGCAAGGTATATGATCATTAAGTATTATTGGTAATAATTAATGGTAATAATAAGAAAAAAATTGATCATTAAGTTAGGAAAAATTGTTTACTATTTTTGGTAAAACTATTCATACTGACACATTGTATTCATACTGATGTACTTTTTGTAGATAGGATCATAATGGTAATAATTCCTTTAATTTACAGACAGTCTTGGCGGCAACTCCTTAACATTGATGGTTGCATGTGTAAGCCCAGCAGACTATAACTTGGACGAAACGGTATCTACCCTCAGATACGCAGACCGTGCTAGGCGTATACGCAACAAACCTGTGATCAACCAGGACGCTAAGGCCGCTGAAATTGTCAGGTGAATGTCCAGTTCTATGTAACGCTTTTTAAAAGATTTCTTCTATTGTCTTCTAAGGACCTAATTAGGATCTAAGTATGTGGATATATGGTAAGTTCGTATACTTTTCAAATCATTCTAATGTACAGAAAATATTGTTATCATTTGTAACTTATTACAGTCCTTATACTTTTTTTTTTCATTTTTTAAACATTTGGATAGTTATTTGATTGATACAGTATTGTAAAATTAAAAATACTTTTTACAGATTAAATAACTTAGTCAATGAACTCAGATTACAATTGGTTGGTAAATTACCGACAATAAGCGAGCAAAACAATGAACAGCTACAAGAAGAATTAGATAGAGAAAAAGCGAAATATGCAGAATTACTTAAAAAACACAAACAAGTAACAGAACATTTAGGGAACATGTTGATTGAGAATACAAATTTGTGCGAAAAGGCTCTTTTAGCAGAGGCTGCAAAGGATAAAATTGAACGCAAGCTAAATGAACTAACAGAACAATGTAATCAGACTATAGATAATTTAAACACAAGTGAGGGAATAGATGACGAAGTTCAAAAGACCAGTGTAGTGGAGTACCTGAAAGAAATTAAAGTAAGATTAGAAGACTTACAGTCTGTCAACTTAAAGACTAATGAGGAGTTAATAGACCATGAGATAAAATTATCTTTTGTGAAAGAAGACAATGACAGTGAGAAGGTAGATGATGAAGCTCTGTTGAATGAAGATCAAGCTGTATTAGAGGAAGAGAAACGGGCGATGGGACAGGTAAGTCACTTTACAAAATAGATACACACATGAGTTAATAACAACTATCAACTGAGATAAATCAATACACTTATATCAGTTTGATAGTCTTTTGTATAATTTTTTAATTAAATATCAATAGAATGAATACCACATAATAAGATCATGTATTCAATCCTTTGTGTGTGCTTAATAGACTTCTACATTATCTAGTTTGTTAAATTATTGAGATTTCACATCAATGGATTTCCAGGTTGCTCTAAACCAAGAATTACAAGAACTGAATCGCGCTATGGCCATCAAGGCGTCTGTAGTGCAAGCCATACTCGCTAACAACAAGGAAATGTTGGAAAGTCACAACAACCTGCGCGAGAACGAAGATAAGATAGCACAGTTGGAGAAGGAAAGGGATGAGCTGTTACAACAGTTGAAGACTAAGGTGCGTTCCGCATATTGTGTATACAGGCTTTAGGTGTTGATTAACAAATGGTTAATCGTTTTAAATAGTTGTAGGCATGTAGTCAGTTTTTTACTAAAATAAACTTTCTATACTTACTAGTTATCATGAGGTGTCACAGAAGAGAGATGGTATGATTTATTTGTGATGTAAGAAAGTGGGAGTTATGTAGAATTATATTGACAGAGTTAGACTTATTCATTGAAACTTATTCTTTTTTATACTTACAGAGCAAAGATCCATCCCACGAGGAGCGTCGCACGAAAGTATCCTCCCTAGAAGCAGAGATCTCTGACTTGAAGAAGAAGTGTCAACAACAAGCCAACATAATCAAAACGAAGGAAAAGAATGAAGCTAAGATTGCTGCCCTCAATGCTGAATTGCAGGCTATGAAGGCTACCAAGGTTAGTTTTGTAGTCCAAAGCTAAATTTATATATTGATCATATCATTATATTTATTATCATACTTTCATTTTCTTATAATATTTAAGGATCTAGTTTTG